>SRSM01000311.1:0-141534 GCA_019593545.1 Apocynum venetum
CACTTCCATGTGGTAAAAGTATCGTTGATTTGTGTATTTATTATGCCTGAGTTTTTTTATTTTTTTTACTGTTGAAAAATTGAAATGGAAAATATACTCCTTAATTATTCATCATGTGATGGTCACATGACATAGTTGCTAGAATTTGAGATTTTTTCTAGTGAAAAAGACTTTTGTGTTAATTTTTAACAAAATAGGACTTCATATGTCATATGAAAGATTTTAGACTTTAATTGTCAATAACTCAAACATATAGGACTATTCGCCAAATTTTCCTTTTAAGAAAGTTTGAAAATTATATTCCAAAGATAGTAAAGAGAAATGTGAATATTTAATTTCAGAAAGACTGAGTATAGTTAAAGTATTTAGACTATTGAAAATTATTTCTTTTAAGGCATTTGAAAGATCAATTAACAATATTCCAAGTCATTCATTTAGACTAATTAGAACAATTCCATGAGTACATTAAGGCTCAGGAGAGCTTGAGTCGATCGAGACTAGGATTACTTGATTTGCGTTTGTCTTTTAAATGTTGTGTCATTATCTCTATCTTCCTTACCCATCATCGCGCGTGTCCTGGACAGAAGTGAAATCATGCAAACACATTCAGCAACCTGACAGAAATTGTGGTCCTACTGAGATCTATCGATTACACATACACAAAAGCCAGTACGAAAAAGGGTCTGTTCGAATTGCTAAGACCACTTAGATGCAAGTGGCAAGAAACGTGCTAATGGCTTATTTATCTTTAGTTTCTCTGCTGGCTCTCCACTTTGAGCAACTGATGGTGTTATGCCACCAAGCGGAACCTGAAGTCATTTCATAGATAAGAGTGAGAATAAGGCTCTCAATTACGCCATTTTGACCTTTTAAACCAAATCTAGCTTAAAATGGGAATGATTCAACTAAATTTGCGCCTAATGTTTATGAACATCATTTTGTTCATTTTTCCATTAATAAATAAATTAGATTATATAATTATTTGAATTTATATAGATTGAAGATTATTTAATATTGATATTAATTAAAAATTTGAAGGGCATGTATTTGTTGATTACAATGTCCCTTGTATGAACATTTGAGAAAAGTTGGACGAAGACTTTATTATTGTCGTTTTCCAGCTTTGAGTCAAAATTGCTTAAGACTTATAAATGAAATTCTGAATCAGACAAGAGATTAATGGTAAATTTTGAACAAAATGAGATGGTAAAAGGATATTTATTGAAAAATGCATGGTTGAATAAAAAGTTCAACAACGAGGTAATAAAAAAAGTGGAATGGATTCTAGAATTGAGTAAACGTGCTTTGAATAGTAAGCGTGCCTATAGCTTACGCGCTTTCAATTGAGTAAGCGTGTGTATTCACCTTGAATTTGACTATTTGAGGTTCAAAGTTCATATTCAAATACATACAAGTTTGAACTAGGCAATAGACATGTGAACTTGCAAATTTAATATGGAAAACCCACTTTTCAAAATAAGAATGAAAAGCTACTAGAAAGTAGAAACATTTGGCTAGTTTTTGTTGACTTTGATTTTTGTTTTGAGGAGGAAACGTGGTCAAAGACTGATTTGGAGTCTTTGATATGTTGATATGATGTGTTTCATGTTTTAATTAAAACTATTTAGTTGTATTTCTTCTGATTTCTATGATTATAAATAATTTTGTTATATTTTTTTTCTATGTATATACTTCTTCCTATAATTAATATATATTCATATTTATGTAATTAATTAATTAATTGAGGTGATTCAATTTTTTTTTTAAAAAAAATAGTATGTTTTTATTATATTAAATTCACAAATACACTTCAAAAAAGAAGTTCACAAATAATGTATAAAAGAAGCCGTTAATGAATTTTTTGAGTACAATAACAGTTACTATACTCTCATTTAAAAAACGTGGTTACTATAACCGTTACATATCACATTTTTTGAGATCAATTTTTTTTTTTTTTTTTTATTTTAATTCTCTAAATTTCTGCTTCTGGCTCTGGTAGCCACTCTTTTACTGAATAAAATATGTTGACTTTCAAATGAAATAAAAAAATTGGGCTGATAGTTGTCATTTTAATATTGTTTTCCCCATACATGGTGCCATTTGTATTAGCAAACAATATAGTGGATTTCCTCAAAAAAAAAAAAAACAACAAATTTAGTGGATAGTTCCGCTTATCTTACAAAAAGTATATGAGCATTTTCTTCATTTTTTTTATTTTTATTCTTTCATGGTGGAGATTTGAAAAAGTTCACTCATCACTTCTCTGGGCTGATCCTTTTGTTGTAAACGTGCAAGAAATCAACTGTGACGCTTTGTTTCTCTCCACCAATCATTGTTTATACTTTCGGCATGAAAAGTCTTTTCAGCTTAGGATATGTGAGCATCATACCAAGATAGAGACTCCATGAAAACATTCTTATGTGGACGTTTTCTGTTATATTTTCCAAGTTTTCTACATTTTTTTTAATAATATTTAATATTTATAGTGGGCTTACAAGACGTATGATGTCCCCTTTTTGTCCTTCTCTTAGTTGAATCTAATAAATGCTCTCTATATACATCATTTGCATGAATAAATCACTAGCATCGCCAAAGGCAAAAAAAAAAACAGAAATTAGATTCGTACTTATTGGGATAACGATTCTTTAAAGGAGATAAATGGGTACATGAGCAATGACCGAGAGATCAATTTGCACAATTAGAATGATTTGTTTATATATATAAATAATTTGACATTGCATTTTTTTTTTTAGTTTAAAACCAAATTAAATTGTAATTCTATAAATTAAAAATTAATTAAATTTATGTTATATTTATTTATATATATATATATATCTTCCTATAATTAATATATATTGTTATTTATATAATTAATTAATTGAGTTGATTCAATTTTTTAAACAATAAAGTAGTATTTTTTATTTTAATCAAGTTCATAAATAATGTACAAAAAAGTTCTATTTTTGTATTAAAGAATTAATACTTCATTGTTAAAATACTGATACTTTTACATTAAATACTTGATATTTTCTTATTAAAATACTAATACTTTCAGTTTCTATGATTATAAACTATTAGTTATATTTTTATTCTATGTATATATTATATTATATACATCTCTATAATTAATATATATTCATATCTATGTCAGGGAATTCAACATTTTAAAATTAAAAAAATTAAAGTAGTATGTAATCGGATACTTATACTTTAGAGGAGTGAGTGATATTGGTCTAATTTAAAATGATACCATTCACTTAATATGAGATATTTAATTATTTTTTAAAGTTACTATAACATTACAAACGTCACTACCTAATTCTATGTTAGACCATGAAGCAAAGACTATATATAGTTTTTATTTTTATCTTAAGGGGCAAAGATTACTTTAAATTTGAATAAATTGTCTTGTTGTCTATGACTAAATTTTATTCAAAAAAAAAAAGAAGATGAAAGTATACCATCATATTTTATTAATTAATGTGATTTAAATTGGGGATAATGATTTATGAAAACCGCAATTTCGATTCTTCAAAGCTAGCGAACAAAACAAAATAAAAAAATATCTATTTATGAATCGTTATAAAACTATAAATCGAATTAATAATTTTTAAATCGTTACATAATATTCTATTTGGATTTGATTCAACCTTCTTTGTATCTATCTGTCCCTTCTCACTACCAATATAACCATTAATCTCTTTTATAAGAAAGTTAACCCGAGTAAGTAAGAAATACTAATTGCCCAAGTAAAAAATATTATTCAGGGAATCGCATCCACATTTTGTGGCTGATATTAAAGACAATAAGAACTGTAAGTAGCTGCTACAGAACCCCAGATCAAAATATTTATATCTTAATTAAGAAATGCTTAATACTCGTCAAAATTGTATTCCATTAAGATTAAAAATATTATCCATCGTGTTAGTTAAATATACTTTGTAATACTTTTTATATGCTGCATGAACAACAGTAAAATTATTAACTTTCCTTAAAAGGCTAGTAATTTTTAATAGCCTCAAAGATAAACTTCTTTTTCGATTCTGCTAGACATTATAGCGAAATCTGCCTTTCCTAAACTTTATGAAAACTGACTTAAAGTTCAAGATTTTACTTTTTTTATAAAATAAAAAGAAAGGTAGACATTTAATCAAGATAGTGGAAGTAATCGCTTGATTGTTTATCTTAAAAATAACAATCACATAAATAGTTCTAGTGTGCTATGCATTATTGCTTGCATGTTTATCTTAAAAGTAACAATCACATAATTAGCTCTACTGTTATTTGCATTAATTATTCATAATATGGAGTTAGGAATTATACATGAAGGGTGGAGGAGGGGGGGTGGGCATTGGCCTCCAATTCAATCATCCATTGAAAATAATATTTACATTTCATATTTCATCCTCGTGTAAACCTTAATTAGTAAACTCATCAAAATTCTCGTGGGTATATCAGTATATTCGTTCTCATTTGCTAAAAAATGTTCTTATAAAACACCTAATACATTAATAAAATAAAAATGTACATAAAATACAAAATAAACTTAATTTATAAAATACATTCATATTACATATTTGATTTTTTTTCCATGAAGTTTTTGTATAAACTTATATATAGGATCATTTAAAGTAAAATCTCAGGAAACTATAATATTGTTTTTCATCTTTGAATTTATTAGATAGTTTAAGATTATTGTTTTAACACTTCCACAATGATGCGTGTCAAGAGTCAATCGAATGTCATCTAACAACTCTTTACTCTATCTATATTTTATAAAATTAATTTTATCTTCTCGATTTTTAGATAAATATCCAAGGAAACGACATCTTCAATTGCAATTTCACCTGTCCACATGTATAACATACTTCTAATTTATTATTGCTCATTTTCTTGACAAAATTACTTTTACTCAAATCAGGTTACGTTTGGGAAAAGTATACACGCTTACCACTTAGTCGGACTTTGACTTCAATTAAACATCTAATATATCCTCGAATATTCCTTTTAATATTAGAAATCTCAATATATTTATTCTCATGTGATATATTTTTGTCAATGTATTAATGGAGAATAAAGGGTAATAATTTTGAAGTGTAAGGATTAAATTATCCATTTTGTAAAAAAAGTAAAAAGAAGAAGAAATGTTTTTTATTTGAATAAGTGAAGAAGAAGAAGTGACATAATTCTCGAGTTGAAAAATAAGAGTTTTTTTGCCAAATAACATCTTTATATAGAAAGAGAACACACACAAATATATATATATATATATATATACATATCATCCATCCTCTTTTTTCACTTGACATTTTGTCTACATTTCAAATCGATAAATTCAATTTCGTTATAATATCTCATAATCTTTTCTAATTCATCATTTTATGCCATTTTTTAAAACTGATTGAAAAATAGCACATTTCCTATTTTCAAATTTGTTATTTTGTGCCATTTTTTCAATCCATGTTAAGGTGCCACCCCCTATTTCAGATTTGGCTTTTTGTGTCATTTTTTCAAACCGTGTTGAGAAAATGACATAAAGTGACAAATTGGTAAAAATTATGAGATATTATTAACTGAATTGAATTTATTGATTTGAAAAATTGAAGAAAATGTCATAATGGAAAAAGATATGATATGATATGTGTGTGTATATATATATATATATATATGTGTGTTGTGTTTGTGTGTGTGGTTTATCTCTATAAATAGAAGTTGTTATTAGATTTAAAAAAAGCCCTTCTTTTTCAAGTCAATAATCATTATTTCACTCCTTCTTTACACTTATTCAAATAAAAACTTATTATTCTTCTTCTTCAAGACAAAAAATAAAGGAACTTCAACACTAGGATTGGAAAGGACTTCAAAACAAAAAATGAAAGGCACTGCAACACCTAGAACACGAGGTATTTTTACCAATATTTTATCAACAAAGACCGTAAAAACCATTGATCTTTTTGGTGTAACTAACCTTGAAAATGATAAACTTTATATTGAAATTGCAATTGAATTGGAAAGAATGTTAACTCATTAAAAAATTAATATAATATATGAAGGAGGTAATGTCGCATTAGTCGGTGTTGTTACTTAATCAACTCATAAAGATAAGTCTAAAACGGTAAGTGTTATTTTCTAAATATATTGTGTATTTTATTTTTTAAATTTTATGAATATATAGTGTAATGATAAAAATTATTTAATGTAATACTTTTGTTTACTTAATTTAATGGACTGTCAGGAAATAGTTTTTCATTTTATTTTTGTTTCTTTGTTGTGTTACTTGTGTAAGGGGAGTTGGGTGGAGTGAAAAAAACCAATTTCATGTATATTTTTATATGCTTTATTTATTTTGTTTGGTGAATATTTACTAATTTATTGCGTCGGCTCCGGGTGGACATAATTTTAGTTCCACTATTCAATGCACCTTTATGAGAACAATCACTTCGTAAGAAATAAATTTGTATAAATTTTGGCATATAATTACGTTAGGAAACATGCTTAATTCCTGAATTTACACTAAAATAGATATTTAATTATAGACATTAAAAAAAATGTGAACATTTAATTCCAACTATATAAATAGTTTTGAAGAAATAAAAAACTAAAATTATAGTTTAATTTATAAAATATTTTATGTAAATAATTATCAAAATATTATCATCTCTTATTGGAAATGTGTCTCAAAATTTATTCTGAACTATTGAACAAATCATATTTTATTCATGGGGCCCTTGATAATTTCATCAATTATTAGATTGTGGTGGTCACCTTTCAAGGTCAAATAGCAATAATCAAAATTAGGTCATATAACAAATGAAATTTCAAGAGTTACGTATCAAATTTGGCCCGATTTCAAGGGATTAATTTTCCTGCTTTGTGTTAGCTGCTTCTCAATTTATCGTTTGCTTCTTTCTGGTTTCTGTTAATTGGTTCATTTTGGGAATTGTCAATGTCTAATTTTGTTGGTTTTTGCTAGTTTCCCTTTGTTAGTCTTCAGTACTTGGCTGGCCATTTTGGCAGAGTATTCTGTAGCAACTCTTTTACCTGAATAATATGTTGCCTTTCCAAAAATAAAGGTATATGACCATTTTGTGGTAAATTGGTGTATTTAATCCACAAACTAGTTATATATCTTAATTAAGACACACAATCTTTAATTTTAATTTTTAAGACACTCAAATTTTTTTACTTTGATAATTAAGATTGTTCTGTCAATAAAAACTAAGTAGTCGTTAGCCATCAAAATTTTCAGGGGCATTTCAGTTAACTCACTAAATGTTTAGCATATTTAGCACACAAATTTTTTTAGTTTAGTGATTAATTTTTAATTTTAATTTTAATTTTTATGATTTACTAACTTTTGTACACATAATCTGATAGAAGGACTTAGATCATCAAAAAAAAATAATATATAGTTTTGTAACCTTAATGCTCGAAAATAAAAGCTTTGGACTAAAACTAAATAGTTTGGAAACTAAAATCACAAATTTGCCATTGGAGTGCCTTAATAACTAATATAAAAAAGTTAACATGTTTTAAAAACTAAAATTAAAGATTTTGTATTTTATTCACTAACTTAAAAAATTTTGTGAGTTAAATATATTACATTTTTAGTTGGTTGATTAAAATGCCTGTGAAAATTTTGGTGGCTAAGAATACTTGACGTTTCTTTTACAAAAGTACCGTAATTAACAAAATAAAAAAAATTTAGATATTTAAAAATTAAATGTCTTAATTATCATACTTAAATAGTTTTGTGCACTAAATACACAGATTTGCCACATTTTGATGTATCTTTTCTTTATATTTTTTTATTCTTTCATGTTGGAGATTTGAAACAGTTCACTTATCACTTCTCTGGCCTGTTCTCTGGCCTGTTCCTTTTATTGTAAACGTGCAAGAAATCAATTGTGACGCTTTGTTTCTCTCCACCAATCCTTGTTTATGCTTTCGGCAAGAAAAAGTCTTTTCGGCTTAGGATATGTGAGCATCACACAAAGATAGAGACTCCATGAAAACATTCTCATGTGGACGTTTTCTGTTATATTTTCCAAGTTTTCTGCATATTTTACTAATATTTAATATTTACATTGGGCTTACAAGACGTATTATGCCCCCTTTTTGTCCTTCTCTTAGTTGAATTTAATAAATGCTTTATTTATTTTTCAAAAATAATTCAATAAACATCCTCCCCAAATAAAAATTTAAGAATAATTAATTCATAAACCCTTCCGCATAAAATAGGAGTTTTCACTTGTATAAATTTTATACAATGCTATGCTGTCAATTTTGAATAATTTTATCATGTAATCATTAATAATTAAAATATAATCCACATAAGATGAATGTAAAATGAATTTACAATAAAATTTTAAAGTTATTTTTAATGTATAATGTCAATAGCTCATTGCATTACTTACGTGTCATTTGTTAATTAACGAATTTATTCAAAATTTAAGCCTGTGCATCCCCTACTTGGTGAGTGATCAATATGTTAAATAGACGGTTAATATGATCACGAAATATACGCATTAAAGTGGAAAAATTAAATACATTATAATCTTTGATGATGTTATATAATTTTACATTGTTTGTGAAGTGTTACATGTGTTAGTGAAGCCTATGCATCCTTACTTGCTGAGTGATCACTATGTTAAATAGACGATTAATATCATCACAAGATATGTGCATTAAAGTGGAAAAATTAAATACATTATAATTTTTGATGATGTTATATAATTTTACATTCTCTGTGAAGTATTATTACATGTGTTCTCAGATTGGTTGCCTCTCTAACGTTCTTTTACCCTGTTCATTTTTGTAATCTTGTTTGTATTTTGGATTGTAATGGGATCCATAAGATTCGAAATTACTATATTTGTTGGTAAGAATCGAAATTACTCTATTTATTTGTAAGATTCGAAATTACTCTATTTAGTGGAAATTGAAAACTGATTTATATGTTTTGCATCATACATAATTGATAATAATATAAAATGGATAAATATTATTAATAAATTGTTTAATATTTTAATTTTAATTAAAAAGTAATGAAAAATTATTATTATTAATGTGATTGAGTCGGATACATATGAGATTTTTATAGAATTTTAAATGACTTTTAAAAATTTATTAAGATTTTAGGAAATTCTATTGAAATTTTCATTTAAGACTTTTTTGAATTTGTTGATACTTTAATAGATTTTAAAAATAAAAAAGATTCACACAACAAAAAATTACTTCAATGCAAGGAAAAAAAATCTTTACATCCCAATAAAAATTCATAAAATAGCAATATTGATGATAATAATATAATGTTTCATAAATAAACTTCCAAGGTTTAATATATGTAAAATCATTAGGTTTGGTTGCATTTTAAAATTTTGGGCCAGGTTTGAGCAATCCGAATTGGCATATCGAAAATCTCTATAAATCTCACATGAATATGTGAGATTTGGGTGAAACATTTACTTCATATTTTATATATAAAGTCATGAAAAGTTTTAATTTTGTAGATGTCATTAAAAATTGTTTTCAAAATTTTTAAAAATTTTAAATTAAATGTACCTAAACTTTTAAAATTATTAAAAATCTCACATAGTATAACCTTCTAATTTCTCATATAAGGTTTCCTAATTATACATACCCAAATTGGTCACATCTGGACTTCAATTTAGACTACAGTTGTCATTGCCTGTTCGGTTTGGGCCATGTTCACATCCAAGGAGGAGTGGGCTGTATTTATTGTCTTAGCCCAATCACTGTGTTGGGCTTGACTCGTCAATACCTCTATGAGAATATTTAGCTAAAGATTTTAAAATTTCTCGATTTACTGTTTACTTTTAAAATTTCTTCATATATTTTATATTTTATGCAATGAAAGAATGTACTTTTTTTATTTATGTATTTTTTACTATATATATATAGTGTATATGATCATTTATTAATATATTACTAAAAAATTAAAAATGAAATTGAAATAAAAATATATGAATTAACATATTATGAAACTTCCACTGCCGACAATTAAATTCAATCAATCATAATTTTTAAACAAATAAAAACATCCACTGACCACATGTAATCAAACATATTTTGGCACTTATTGAGATAGGGGTATCTAGACCCTATTGCCCACATTGCCATTCTTGACGGAGAGATCAATTTTGCACAATTATACGGTTAAAAGTTTGCACAATTATAATTGAATTTGTTTATATATACATATAAAATTGACATTGAATTTTTTATTTTCCAAAAAAAAAATGTAATTCTGGAAATTACAACCCATATGCTTACTTTGTATGTTATTATTCTCCCTACTTAAAAGAAAAAAGTAAATTCATAAGTTCTTTTGTATTATTTTTTATGTTGTATTATTTTTTATGAGGGAGAGAGAGAACTCTCCACCTGTATAAAATATCTCTTAATCAGGCGGGTTGTAAATCGAGAGATGTGTTTGAGTGAAAACACATATGGGATAGAACCAAATAACATTCAAATATCAGAACAAACCTCCATAATATTTCAGTGAAATTTTATTCCATTCGGGATTCGAACATGCGTTACCGGATAATTTTTTCTCGTATTATCATGTGTCTTACCGATTCGATCATATGCCATGAGATAATTCTTTTGTATTATTATTATTATTTTTTGAGGGGTAGGTTCTTTAGTATTAACAGCACATAAGATGTGCAAATCCACAATGAAAAAGTACGAGCACCAAAATTTGTTTTAAACACACCAATGGGAAACATGTCGTGGATAATCAAGTTGAAATTAATCAATCATTGATCTCCTTAAGAATAGTTACCCCAATAACTAATAATCTAATTTCCTTTTTTTTACCTTTGGCCATGCTAATGATTTTATTCATGCAAGTCGCATCGTACACTATGCACAATTTGTGGCTGATATTTTAGACAAGTACTCTACGTGGATGCCACAAAAAGCAAGCTTAAAAGCTTTGTATAATCATTAAGTAAATGGATGAATATTCCTCAAAAAAAAAGAAGTAAATGGATGAATTAATTAATACTTTTATGCTCGTCCATTAAGAATAAGAATATTATCTTCCATTCATCAGTCGATAAAAATATACTGGTAGTACTTTTTGTATGCTGCATGAGCAATAGTATCATGATTGACTTTCCATAAAAGGCAAGTAATTTTTCATTGCCACAAAGATAAACCACTTTTTTCAGAGTCTGCTGCAACTAGACATATGATAGCGAAATTCGCCTTTTCTAAATTTTATGAGGACATATGAGCTAATTATTTCATGATTGTTTCAATTGATACTATTTTGTTTAAAATTGAGTGTGTATCATTTTATTTTTGAGGGAAAAAAATAAAATTTGATTTTTTAAGAGTAAGTTTACTTTTAAAATTTTTACAAATATCCTACTTAATGTAAGATTTTTTTAGATATATGATTTTCATAACTAATTATATTGAATAATAAGAATAATATGATGAGTATATCTACTTCTTTTATAAACAAAGCTAATTATTTCATGAGTGTTTCAATTGGCACTTCTTTGTTCAAAATTGAGTGTGTATAATTTTATTTTCGATGAAAAAAAAAAAAATTGATTTTTTAAGAGTAAAAATTACTTTTAAAATTTTGACAAATATCTTACTTAATGTAAAAAATTTGCATATATGAGTTTCATAACTAATTATATTAAATAATAAGAATAATATGATAACTATACATACTTATTTCATAAGTAAAATTACAGTCTAATTGATAAAAATATCATATGTAAATGATTAAGAAAATATTTGTCATCTCTTATTGGAAATGCGTCTTAAAATTTATTTTGAACTATTGAATTAATCATATTTCATTGATGGGGCCTTTCATATATCATCTCATTGTAATAACAAAAACTTTCTTATATAAAATAATGTATAACAATAATTAGGTCAAAACAATTTAAAATTTCAAGAGTTACATATAAAATAATGGCCCAATCATTGTCCTTTTAATGGTATTTTTACATATGAGTATAGCCTACTGAATACTCGTGTCAGCTGATCAGCGCAGAAATAGAGAGTGCCGTGCTTCAAAGTGGAATTCTTCTACGTGCTCCATTTTGCTGCAAGTTGTGCTCCAAATTTTATGGATAATTCAGCCAATCTTACAAAAAAGTATATGAGCATTTTCTTTTATTCTCTCATGGTGGGATTTGAATAAGTTCACTTATCACTTATTTGGCTATTCCTTTTATTTTAAACATGCAAAAAAGAAATTGTGACGCGTTGTTTCACTCCACAATACCTTTTTTATGCTTTCGGCATGAGAAGTCTTTTCAGCTTAGGATATGTGGGCATCCCACAAAGATGAAGACTCCATGAAAACATACTTTTTTTTTTTTTTAAAGGCCATGGCATACGACATACTTATGCTGATGCTTTCATTTCTTTTTTCTTTTAGGTTCTCTTATATTCAATAACATTTATTGTGCACACAAGACTTCTGACAACCCCAACCCTCTTAGGCACCACTGTTAGATGAGGTGCCGCCTACCATCCGGCAATAGGAAGACAGAACTAACTAGCTGAAATTCTAGACATTTTTTTTTTCCATATTAAATATTTTCAAAATAATCAGAAAATAAGGCAGCCACAATTAAGTCAAAACTGTAACCAAATAGTCAAATCAAAGAACGAGTTTCAAATCTTTTCAAAACAAGTCCAAACAAAGTGGTCACGAAGACCTTTTTTGAAACTTCTTTTCCAAGCAAATCCAAAACAGAGGTTGCGAAGGCCTTTTATATTTATCTATCAATTCCAAAACAGAGATTGTGACAATACTTACATTGTCGGTAAATCATCACTAGCCTTATTATTTGGTACTCACAAGATTTTAAACATTATCCATCCAAACAAACAAATAGATGATAGCAGACTAGCAGGGTTACCTTGTATTTACGAGGTATTGTCTCATATATAGATAGTAGAATCCCAGCATGTATCTACAACACATTTCAATCACCCGTGGTGGTCTGTTTCATGCATTCTTAGCATCACACACAATTTTCAGGGGGCATTTTTGTCAAATCCACAAGCGAGAAAAAAGAACAAAAAGAGACAAGGAGAGATCTAGGTAAAAGACACAAATGCAGGCCAAGAAGAAAAGATTAGGAAGATGAGGAAAATTTTGCATATCAAATCATTGAAGAATAGGATTAATTCTTGGGAAAGATCTGAAGAACTCCGAACAATCTTTTGGAAAAGATGTGTTGTTGCTGCCACTTTTCTTTTTGGAGCTTGCTTGTGCCTGATGTACGGCTAACCTCTCCTTGTAGGGACTAGTAAAGGACTGGAAATTAAGTTAGTGTACTCAGTTGTGTTTGAAAGAATCCTAATGGTGCTTTGTGTTAGATTTACAAGTCATTCCCTTATAGATTTCTATTACTACTCCCTCCGTCTAAAATTGAATGTTCACTTTATGAGTTTAATTAATTTATCAAATTATTCTTTAGATTAATATAATAAATGGTGAAACTTATAAGTTAGTGAAATGTAAATATCTTAAATTAAGGTAGTGAGTAATGGAAACCATGAGTTATTGAGATATAAATCCCTTAAATTAAAGAGGGTATTAATGAAACTTTGAATAAAAAATATATTTATTTAAGGAAAACAGACATTAAATTCTCTCTTTCAGTTGAGAAGACTGATGTTCAAATTCAAAAATTAACTGTTAGGGATTTTTGATAACCTCGAATCCTTTTGAATTCCACCGCATAACGGCTTGCCTTTGCTATATATCAACTATTTCTCTACATCATCACTTCTTCTACCTTGATTTCCTTTTTTGCAACAAAACTTCCTAAGGTTTTCTTCTTTTATTCTTCCACATATAATGTTTTCTCCATTTGATATTCCGACTAGTGACTGTAGTATGATTCATTTTGATGAATAAGCAAGAAGTTTTATACTCGGGCCAATCATCACTCCAAGGAATATAAATCAATCTCTCATTTTTTTTTTATCAATTCAAAAGATTTTACCTTGCTTATAAAAAATACAAGCTATATTGCCATTTGTGTCCAATGAACCTTCGCTGTTAGCTGACGCATTTTGCTCTTTATGATAGATAGATTGATAGGGCCAGCAATGCCTTTGAAAATTCATGGAAAGCTTGAGGCATATATGATGCAATTCGACTAACTGACTTCAACGTGAAGCCAAACTTGCTAATAGCAGTAATCCTTTTTTGGCCGACAACAATTAATGGGTTTATTTTTCCATTTGGTATGATTTCTCCTACCTTATTAGACATTTGTACCATTCTTGGTCTACCCTGTGTTGGAGATGGAATTGCAATCCTCCATGATGTCGATTTACTTGCCTTTACTTATAACTTCAATAAAAAGGCCATGGCTTATAGTAGTTTTATGTTAGCCAACTAAAAAACTTCTCTTGAAGTATCATTTGATGAACATGGTGCTTTCTTACTGCTTTGGTTTTGTAGATATATTATGTACTAATTCAATAGGCATAGTAACTGAATATGCCTATCATGCATCGACACTTTTGATAAATAATCCCACCGCTATTGCTTCATTTGTGCTTTCCTTAATCTTTCGAATGATGTCTAAACTGGTTGGTTTTATTGAAAAATGAGGGAAAGCTAATAGCCTTCATGGCCCTTTACGGACTCTATAGATGTGGCTTTATCAATGTTTTCCAAAGTATGGGGTTGATCGGCTTCATGGTTTTTGAGCCAAAAATTTAGAAGTTGCTACTAGATATCGTCTTAGAGAAGTTCCTCTAAATAAAGTATGGATAGCATAAATTATTTATTACTTGCATTTTGCTAATACAATTCTTGCCTAGCAACTAGCCCTTATCAGCATAGACTTCAAGGTCTTGCTAGGGTTAAAGTCTATCTAAAAAAATAACAAGATTTCTACCGAGTCATACAATCTTCATTACTTTGCTCAACACTTCAGACTTGTTCAAGGTATTATTGCTAATCCTAAACACACAAATTCAAGGACATTGGTAGTTGAAGCCTATTTTTCTGATCCTTTCGATGTTTGGCTTAAAAAATTACAAGAAACTACATCATCCTCATCTACACCTTCTGTATCACCTCCTTCATTGTCTTCAAAAAGAAAAAATATCGCGAAAGGATGGGCAAAAAGCAAAACCAAAAGCATTGGCTCCTAATAAGCTCAACAAGGTAAGGCTTTGGATTGTTGTTCTTTCATGAGTTGCAAATAACCTCTTACTTAAAATCAAATCGAAATAGGAATTGATGAGTCACCAATTGAAGTAGAAACCCTTCCTGAACCAATAAGGCAATCGAAAAGGTTGCAACCATTCGTATCCAAGAAAAAATCCCAGAAGGTATATATCAAAAACTTCCATTAATATTTCTTTGTTTCCTTGAATAACATATTGTTTCTCATATATCAGAAAAGGAAAGTCGATCCTACTTCTGTTTCCGAAGGAGATAAAGAAGGAGCAAATGATTCCATTTCATCGTCTAGGAATTGAGATTTATTTGTTGATCCATTGGCCAAGGAAAAAACTGTTTCTACTCCTGAACCATCAATAGGCTCAAGTGGTGCTACATCAAATATGTAATTTCCAACTTCTTGAATGTCAGAAATAGAGGTGGACTCACCCAATCTTTTCTTGGCAGCTTCTGATCTTAATTTCTGATTGTCATCATTTGTCAACCAATATCGATAGATAAAAGGACCCAAAATCAAATTTCTCAGGCAATAATTAATGCTGCCAAAACTAATGATCTTTCTATCCCTGCTACTTTAAAATATTTTTGTAGTATTAATTTGAGAAATTTTTGAATACTTGGTATCATATTGATTTTTATTTGGGCAAGAAAGAAAAAACTATCATTAACATTGATGAATTTTCAAATCTTCAAGCAAAGAATGAGGAGCTAACCAATCGACTAGAAGCTACTCTGGAAAGGTATGATTTTCTTGAAAAAGATATTGAAAGTAGATCTAATCATCTTACTTCCTTGAAGGAAAAACTTAAAATGCTTACAATCGAAGTAAGTGCCTAGAGTACTATGATTTCTATAAAAAATATTGGAATCAAGGAACAAAGGGCAACAATCAAGGCCATTACAATTGAAAATGAAACTATGAGGCTTCAATTGATGGAAATAGAATTAGAGAAAGCTATTTTTGAGATAAACTTGAAAGATGCTAATAATAGACTTGAATTGGCTGCTAATAGTTGGAAGCAACTCTGTGTTGATCTCAAATATATCTTGATGAGCAATATACTTAAGCAAATTACGAGCACTACAATTGAAACTCATCTTGTCAACCCTATTGCCGAAAGTGAAACTTTTGGGCTTACTCAGGCATCTCAGGATCAAATATCCCTTTGGTTTATTTAGCTGATATGTCTGTTGCAACTTCAACTGGTGCAGAAGCATCAACTACTACGGAAACTGTTGTTGATCCAACATTTCTTGCCGGTCTTGCATCAGAACCTTCTTAGCCAATTGTGACCTCAATTGAGCCTACAATTGATGATTCAAAGGCTATTTTTGACTTGCCTTTTGTAGCCGAAAACGATTTTCTCGTTGAATAACATCTAGAATTGAAGTCCCTCCCAAAGAGAAGGATAATATTTTTAAAATACTTACCATTTACTACTTTTTCCAACTCTTGACCATTTAGAACCATTAGCCAATAGGCTCCTCCAATGTGACACACATCACTCCCGTACCCTGTTAAACCATGGAAGGTGGGATACATGCGCATGAGAGATGCATACTTACGTCATACTTATCGAATAGCTATGACCGATGTTAGTGGGGACAACAACATTGATGTTGGTAGCGATGATCGAATGGATAGAGTCGGATAGGAGCTGCCGTTATGCCAAAGAATTTCAAAAATCCTTTTCCATTAAGGATTTGACCTACTTGTCATATAATATTCACTTATACAATTTAAAATTTCTTAGAATTGTCGATTTTGTGGTCTAGATTTATAATTAATCTTCCAATAGTGATGAAATTTACAAGTCCAATTGACAATTATTTGTTGTGTAACTACCTTGGATTATTAACCATTTAAATGCTCTAAGTGTACATCAAGACCACTTAATTGAAAAATTGAAAAATTGGTGATGTTATTTATCTAACATTAGTAATTAACATAAGAAGGTAGAGAATGCGAATATTATGAGTTCAAATTATATTTGTAATAATTATCACATATTTTAAAAAAATAAAAAATAAAAGACACAATAAATGACATTCTATGTGATCTTTGTTTGAGTGGCTAAAGAGTTAGAATATTCCCTTTGTACCCTCCATCTCTTATTTTAAGAAGAGACTCATTTTCTATTATCCATTCCCAAGTCTAAAATTTGCTTCTATTTTCAACTATTTATTCATTTTTTTCTTATTTCTAAAATAAAATAAATAAAAATATCATAAGAACTAAAATGCTCCGAAATTGTTTCAAACAACTTATAAAAAGTGATAAAGAAAGTATTTAATTTCTTGGATTTGCGTAAACATTTTCTTAAATGGCTTATATTTCATTTAGAGCATATTTAATATTACAATGTCAAAGTCCAAAAATGTATGTCGCATAATCAAAGTTAACAATGTCATTATATTTCTCACCAATGCAAATGTCCTAAGTTATGTATGTTGATCTATCTATGATAGTGTTAACAAAGATGTCATCTTTTGACATCATATTTAACATAGTGACTCAATAGATAGAGATAAATATGTCTAATTGATTTGACATTTATCTTATGTAGATTCGCAACCCAATTATTAATTGTCAAGTGATAAAATTTAAGAAGATTGGCATATTTAGTCCTTACCTTTTTTTATTTTGGCAAACCAAGTCCAAATCAATTTTTTCAGTATCATAGGTCCTTACCTTTTTTGTCTTGGTGGACTAGATTTTTTTAACAAATTCCGTGAAGTCAAGCACAATCAACACCAGCCAATTTGTTTTTGAATTTCTCCCTAATGGACAAAATTGGAATTTAAAACCTTTATTATAAAAAAAAGGGTCCAAAACATATTCTTTTCTTCTCCGCAACAAATTCCTCTGTAACTAATACGGTAAACATTTCATTCTTTTCTTTCACCTAAATCAATCAAAGACAACAAGTAAACAACACAATGTATTGAGCGAAATTTTCTGAAGATGATAGGGATTCTTCATCTTGCATCCGACGAAGCATGGAAATGGAGAGGGAGGGATCCACAATGCAACCCTCTTCCACACCTAGATGTTTTGTGGGACTAATGCTATTCTTAGAACTCCACAAGACGCTTCCTTGGATGTGAAAAAGGAAATGTGAGTTTAACGTTTAGGTACCCATCGTTCTCTATTGTTGATTCGAATGCGTTTCATTTTAAAAATAAAAAAAATTACAGGGGAAGGAAGATGCAATTTTTTCATGTGGGTTGATACCCCTGTCGTTCCCAAATTGCTTAGGAAGATAAAGAAGCTTGAAGAAGAGTTGACCGTTCTTAAGAATAGGGAAAGAAAGTTGAAGTTGGCTCTAGTTTTGTATACAATGATGCTTGTAATAATGTTGTGGCATTAGTGCAAACCTCTAGACAAGAGCCTTGATGATTCTGCGAATGAAGCAATGCTTGAATTGCGTAGGAATTCTGTAATTTAGATAAGAATCTTAATGTTATGTAATGGTTAGATACGAACCTTGTAGTTTCTATAATATATGCCATGTTAAGGTTTCTGTGGTTTGGATAAGAACCTTAATGTTTTATAGTTTCTATAGTTTATGCTATGTTAAAAATGTATTTCATATTTGACTTGTTAAAGTCATGCATGTTGAATAGAAGTTTGAAGTTCGTTAAGATTACAAATACCATGTCTAAAATTGATCATAGTACCATCCTTCATCTAATAGAAAATGTCAAAACAAAACCTATCTTGCCATAATACTTTAGAAACTGTCAAAATACAACCTAACTTGCTTATCCTCACTGAACGGCCATAATGGCTACAAAATGTGGCTACCAATGGTCAATTGCATCGTTATTGGTAAGTTCTTTGGTATCTTCTTGATGATTGACTTATGATTTACCCTGCATGTACTAGATAAAACAAGTTAGGTATGTCATCCTAAAATATTTAATGATTTTACAAAAAAAAAATATTTATAATGAAGTAGACTAATATTAAATAAATTAAGCATAGAATATAGGAGCCAACGACTTGCATTAGATGTTTGATCAACTGGTGGGTCAATTGGCTTTGTTAATGCAACCTCACATGGAAGACACATATTTTGGCATCTTCTTCTATTGTGACATATCTCACCACACTTTCCACATTTTTTGCACATGAGTTGTCTACATCTTCATTGCCCACAACCTATGATTAAAAGCTGCATCTTCTTGTGTAGCTTGTCCACTTGGGCATTTTCTACTATTATGTCTTGTTTCCCACATTTTGCACATCTAAATTGAGCATTTCTCGTGCTGGATAGCTTTTTGACTTCATTTCCATTGTTCCCTTTTACTTTTGTAGCATTTTTATTTATTCTTTCATTAGTCTCCAATGTCCTATTTTTCTTAGGCTTGCCTGGCAGCCTTATTTTCTCAAGCGCTAACAATGGAGGTCTTATCGACTTTAGCTAGTTGTTTGGCCCATTTGTCGGACAAATTATTGGTTCATATGCTCTAGTATAAGATGAAATTGTGTAGCACTCATCAACATAAATTTCAGGATCTTCACCTAGAAAACCTAGGGTAGACACAACATGTGCACAAGTGATGCTTGATAGATCCCACCTCCTCATCTCAATATCAACTGCAAACTGTTTCATGTTCATCTCTCTTACTTGAAATTTGCATTCTCCAACCCCCCTCCAATAGCCCTAAGATAGGTTTACACCTTGATGTCAAGATATTGTTGTTGAAAATCTCACTATGGTTATTTAGTAGACCATCACATTTCACCACCTCCCTAAAATGTGCCCTACTCTAATGCACTGGTGATGTGTTGTCCTTCAACCACTTCTGTGCCCCCTCATCAGTTGCTTTAAAAAATTCACGTTCAACATCAAATTTGTTTACATATATTGCCTTGGCACATCTCCAAAAGTGTTCTTTCACTGCATCTTCAAGATGAGATTGAGTTTGTGTATGATTTTTCAATGCATGATCTCAAATAAGATTAAGTTTATGTATGATCTCAATGCCAGGTAATAGCTTAGCACCACTAGAATTAGACTTTGCATATTTGAGAATATTTTTGTCAAAGAGCGTGTTTTTTACTGGAAAAAATTGCATCAAAAATAAATATAACATTTCTATTACCTTTTTCCTATCAAAAATAAAACACCAATTCTTAATATCGTGTATTCCAAGATCAGTTATCAAGCCCTTAATAAACCATCTCCAATTTTCCTTATTCTCAACATCAGTCATGGCATAATCAATTGGGTAAATGAAATCATTAGTATCAATACTTACGACTATCAATAATAACCCTGAATATGGACCTTTAAGGAATGTCTCATCCAGTCCTATTATCTTCTTATATCTTGCCTTAAAACCCATCCTAACTGCATATAAACATATATAAATCCTACTAAAGATTTTCTCACTAGTGTCATCTTTATCTTTCACTTGCATGCAAACATTTGATCTCAGATTACTTCTCTTCAACTCCTTACAATAATTCCACTAGTGTCATTTTCATCCTTCAAAAACTCATGCAGGTCTGATTTTATTCTAAACACACTCTCATTGATGAAAATCCCATCACCTTGGACAGTGAAAATAACATCATGTACATCAACACAATATTCATTCACGACTTGTTTTGCTTTTTCTTCTTTTTCAGATTCTGTATTCAACAAAAGATGAGACACAAACTCAATCTCAATGTCACCAAAATCAGTTACAATCTCCTTCCCTGTTGAATCTATCATTTTTATCCTTTTGCAGAAGTTAAGTCGAAATTCCTCAAAGTTGTCCAAGGTAAACCAATTATCATTCATGTGTAAGTGAAAGCATAGACTAAATGATAAATGTCCACATCTAAAACTAAAGGATAATGAACATAGTATACAACAAAATTATTTACGCAATATGGATAACCATCAGTGATGCAAAAGTTTTTGGGTGCAGTCTCCATGAACAACTTAGCAAACAAAAGCACATACTAACCACACTTAGCACTATCCTTTTGTTGTGGAACCTATGAGTCAATTATTTAGTTATTCTCAACTATGTTCAAATTATGTTGAATACTTACATTAGGGATCAAAAAGGGAATGTAGTGAGCAATCTCTTTAGCAATTTATGAAATAAACTTCGTTTACCTACTAATGTGTGGTTCAAATTCAAGATTAATATTCATGGACTGCAGAGAGTCAAGGAATATCGTGCATTCACTATGGGATTTAGAACCATCACAACTATTCCAGAGAATGAGTAGAGTCCAATGTTTCCTGCAAAAAAGGAAAAATATTATAGTTTTATGGAGAAAATAAGCTTCATGTGAAATTCAATTATGCTTACCATATAATAATCGGGATAAGAACATATTTCTTTGAAAATATATTATACATGATGACCTATGTCACCACATTATCATTCTTCTCATTCACACAGGACTAGAAGTACAATGAGTCCACCACAACAAAAAAGTCCCGCTTATCTTCTCTAATATCAGTCATCATGAGTCTATTATCAAATATTAAGAATCTATAAGTTACTGTAACAATCGAATAGAATGATAATTAAAATGCATCATAACTATACAAATCTAGGGTTCTTACTTGAAGTAGTCGTCCAAGACGTCGTAGCCTAGCATCTCATATACACTGCCAGATGAACATTTAAGGATTCTTTGGTTTCGACCTCGAGGGAGAGAAATTGAAACTTCCCTTTTCCCCTTCCCTTCGACCAAAATCTTTATTTTCCTCAAGCATTTATGCCATTTTTGATATGTGAGAGCAGGTTCCTCCTTCGATCAATGAGGATTATTTGATATGTGAGAATAATTGAATGAAGAAAAAAGATTGGCATATTAGCCCTAATTATTCTCCAAAACCCGTACCCAGTAGCTTAGACCCTTTATTTTTATAATAAAAGTTTTAAATTCCAATTTTAAAACTACATCTATTTCTATTATATTTAATTATTCAAGCTTTTCTTACTTTGATTGAAATAAAATAAAAAATTAGCCCTTGTGGATTTTAATAGTAAGTATGCTTTTACATTAGTAAATTGGTTAGTTTTGTCAAAAAAGAATCTAAATAGTTGTCAAGAATCCAATCATATAGTTGTACAACTATTTGATTTACTTCATGCTTATTATACATATTATTAGCTTTTGATTCAAATGAATCCCACTTAGAAACTATTTATTGTTCTCAAATTTTCTTTAGGCATGACTATAAGTACATTCTTGTGCTTTGACAGACTTTGAATTTGTTTTCTAAGTTCACTTTTATTCATTTAATTTTAGTGATTTGATTATCAACATAATGAATTACATGATAACTTCTCTATTTTTAAGTTGTGGCTAAGCTTTTCTTCGAGTAATGTGTTGTGTGGTTTCTGTTATGTTTGTGAAATATCTGAATTATCTAAGTTGTAGTAACTATTGGTACTGATAGCTATATCAATACATCTACTGCATGCCACTATTCCCATGTAATCTTCCTTCGTCATGACTCATGGGTTGGTTTGACAAATTAGAATATGTGTGCAATTTGGAATGTGACTTATGTTATGTATAAAATAGTTTTTTCTTCTTAAAAAACCTAGATGATTATTTTCATTTATTTTACTTACTCTATGGCCCCTCTAAAATTACATTTGATCCATGGTCTATTTTGTTTTTTTTAACAAGGAGTTTATCTACTTGTGGATGGAAGAATAATTGAGAAAGAGAAGCCACTTTTTTTTTCCCTTTGACTGAGATAGAAATGAAAGGACTTTGAATGATAATTGTGTCTATTTTTCTCTAAAAAAGAAATGTAAATAATATGTGCAAAGATAAAAAACAATGATCAAAGTCCAAGAGAAATAGATGAAATCTGATCAAGAATTGAAACAAGTAGCCTAATAGGAGAAGAGTGAAATCAATCTATTTGTTGGCCTTAACTTAGTCTATATATATATATATATATGCCTTCATGAGTGAAAATCTAACTAATGAATCTTTTTGTTGCACTAGAGTAGTATCCATCTTCTGATCACACCTACTTTATCAATGAAAATGAAAAGAAAATTTCATGAGTGCACAATATCTTGATTGCATTAAAATAAGTATTGGAAGAAACTTTCTTTTCAAAAGACACCAAATATGATTTAAACAAAACATTGTTTAATAATAAAAAGAGATAAAGATGAGGGGGATAGAAAGAGGAGTAAGGAATAAAAAAATAGGTATATATATATAGGCACTTGATAGTTGACAAATATCAAATTCACTATATATATATATATATATATATATAATATTGTACTATGGTAAAAGAGAGTATTTTACAACAAAAATATTAAATACTTCCCCTCATAAGTTGATTTTTCTCAAATTGTTTTAATTACCAAAATCTAAAGAAGATGAAAAATTAATGCAGTTCTTCAAGCTGCAACTATCACTTCTCTTGCATTTTATTAACCAAGCACATAGCCATTGAAAAGTCCACTTGCTTGTGTACTAAATCTACCTACTAGACTAAAAAATATTTGCAGTTTTTGTTTACTTGCTAACTAAGTGGTCTTTTGGAGACTTACACACATTGATTTTTTATGCTCACATATTCCTTTTGGACAGAGAGAAATGTCTTGGATTTTTGGAAAAGTCAAACTGATAGACATCACAGAAGATCTTCTATATTTGCTATCCAAATTGCTTCAAATCAATAACATCAAGTTCTGGCTATGTGATGTCATGTTACAACTGCAACAAAGATGTTGAAGTCATCCAAAGGTAAAACTAAATTCACTATATACAATATCATTTCATATTGAAATTGGTTTGTAGGTGATCTTTACAAATGCTCCCATCTCTTTTTAGTGCTGCACTTTGGTTGTCCTTGGTCATCACTGTGTTGCTATAAATGTGAATTTCAGATTCTATATAACAACAAAATTTAGATTTACACAGGTATCGCATCACTATAAACATATTAGATTCCACATGAGATATTCAAGTAGTTGTGTTTGCTCATGATGCACAAGAACTCTTGTCCTTGAGTGCTTCAGACTTTGTCAATCAAGTAACCACTGCAAGAAAACAAATGTCATTTCTTCCTTATACTTTTATATATATATATATATATATATATATATATATATATTATAAGAATGCAATGGTTTTGCATAACTTACACTTTAAGTTCTACAACAGGGGACAATAAAGTTCAAAATCATTCAAGAACACATTCAGAGCAAAACAGTCATTGCATTTGTGAAAGAGTTTACAATTAGCACCAAAAACAAAACATATAATGTAGTTACAACTATTTAGAATAATGAGACCAAAGCTATCTCTAAATAAACAAAAGATGAAGTAGTCTTAAACACATATTTTAAAGCAATAAACTTTTATTATGGTGTTAAGCGGATACTTTTTAGTTTAATATTAGTCTAATATTAGAAACATATTTACTTGGAAATTATTATGGTGTTTCATCAATCAGTACTATCTTTTTCTTTAATGCTTTGATTATCTTTTACTATCGAGAGTTAAATTTTTTTGGTGATGTTGAATAATTAAGTGCAGAATCTTTATCAAGAATCCTTTGTTGAGCTAGGGAGAATAGTGCAAAATTCTTAGTTAAAAAAAAAGATGTAACCATAACATCTTTCTTGATATGATGTTGGGGTACGATGCAAAAATAAGTTAGCTTCAATGGTTCTCTAGCTTTAATATTCCATGAAACCAATTTCATTGAAATAAACATTTCATGCAACCAATTTCATGATAGCAAATAAAATTTTTATTTCAATGAAAGAGATGGAATATTTATTTCCATGAAACCAATTTCATGGTAGTTGAACAAATTTTAAAATTCTAATATTATTATTAAATTTTTCAAAATAGGAAATATGTGTACAAATAATTCTTTTTATAATACCGGGTACCTCTCCGTGCCTGAGCCACTAATTAAGTCACCTAGTATTAATTTATACAAAGAATAAGGACGATTAGATCAAACTTTTAGACTTAAATGGAATTGTACCCAAAACCATTTTAAACATCATTTACACAGTGAAGAAAATATACAATTAAATACAGTAGCAGATTTGTTAATTAATCTTGCCAGAAATCTATTTCAAGAAGATAAAAATTTAAACAATAAATTAGAAAGATTATTCAAAGAAAACAAAGACCATAAACAAAATATAAATCATCTCAATAAAAATTTAGATTACATTAAAAAATTTATTGAAACTTTTCCTAAAAATAATATAGAAAATTTATTACAAAATATCAAAAAAGATATAGAACTTAAAAAGTTAACACTTGCATGACTTCAACAGATTATACAGATAACAATTATATAGAAGCTTTATGAATAAGTGAAGAATTCTTGAAACATCCGATAGGTTTTATTAAAACAGATTATCAAAACGAAAGTTCTAAAGTAATTTTCAGACAAATTATTTTACTCATAAAAATATTTAAAAAGATAGAAAATATTGAAAAAATAGCCGAAGCTATAAAATTAGAAAATTCAAATGATCAAAATAGGGTTTTAGAAGAAATAAAAAAAGTGAAAAATAAATATACAGTACAAGATCAACCATATATTACTAAACTTAAGCAAGAACAATTTAAACAATTAAGTATTACAAATATAGATCAACAATTTGTTAAAAAGAAAGGTTTTTCTAAGACAAGTTGAAGTAGTTGTCTAAGACAAGAATCTAGAGACTTATATCTTATGAATAAAGAATCAGCTAAGAAATTAAAACAGACTAATAAAAAATATATTCATCTAGGATTAGTAATTATAGGAATAAAACAATCACATAGAATAGCATTAGGTACAAGAGATTTATTAGCAATAATAGATGGAAGAATAAATAATACACGAAAAGCTGTAATAGAAAGTGTAGAAGTAGATTTAAGTAATAATAGAGGAATATTTTATTATGCACCAGACATTTTAGTAAATATTAACGAATTATGTAAACACTTTAAAATAGCAATACAGACAAAAGGATATGAAGACTGGAATGAAGGAAATAATCTTCATATTAGTATAGGGTAAATAGCTAAAGTAGCAACAGATAGTAATATAAAATATAAAATTAAAAATCAATAGAAAATAAATATGATATCTAGTAAAGATATAAAAATGATTAAACCATTAATAGTAGATCCAGAAATTTATGCAGGAAGTAGTTGGGATATACAAAAATTTGGAGAAACTGAAAATACTTCACTACTACTAGAAGATGCAGTTTATTATACAGATAATAAAGGACATACTAGTATAAGATTTATAAATTACAATAAGAAACCTATAAAAGATGAAGAATCAGAAACAGAATCAAAATCAGAGCAACATCAAGATTTTATGGATATCCAGAACACTATAATAGAAGATAGAATCTTGTATCCTAAAGAATTAGGAATGATAAATCTGAGTACAGAAGAATTATTAGAATTAGAAGATACCCACAGAGAAATTTTAGAGGAAGATAAAGAATTATATTATGATAATGAATTTAATATAAGAATTAGAATGATAAATGAAGAATTACAAGACTTAACTTAAAGATTCTTAAATGACTCTTTTGGAAGTAGTATCAAATTTTAGTAATTCAAAAGATTTAGCAGACATACTGTAACATCCCTAATTTTCCAAAAATACCCAAAATAGAAAATATAATAAAATAGGCAAGTCAAAGAGTAACCCTAATTTTTAAAACAATCAAAATTCCCAAATGATGAGTCAAAATCCCAAAAGTAACATATTATAAATTTGAATCCAAAAACAATCCTTGCCAACATAAAATTATTTATACCAAATGAAACTAAAACCATAAACATAAATATTCTTAGTTCTAAAACATGAACATAAATTTTAAACCAAATTCGAAATTTATTTAAATACTGGTCATTCTCCATCCCCGCATCGCAATCCATTAGCCTGTAAAAGATATTAGGAAAACGAAAAACATGGGTTAAGTACAAAGTACTTAGTGGGAGCAATGTGTGACATATTATAATGATATACATATTAAAAATATCATGTAAACATCAATGATCATTGCTTGTCATCGAGTCAAAGACTCCTGTTGAATCGGGCTAAGGTCCCTGTTTTATCGGACATAAGTCCCTGTTTTATCGGACCTAAACCCCTGTTGTTTGATGACATATGCAATAGACATTTATATATTCAATTATAAAAATCATTGCACACATATATCATAAAAGAATTTAAAAGTGCACAATTAATCATAGAATAAAATATCACATATAACATGTAAATATAAATGATTAAATAATTAAAATAAGGTTAGAACTCCCACCTCAAAAGCAGATATAAACGTGTGCTAAGTTGCGTGGAAAATCTAGCTCCCTAAGTCCTTATTTCCTACATTGAATGTATTCAATGAATTAGACATCGAAAGACAAAACTAAATATTCTATATAAAAGAAAAAGAATGACTTTTTGAAAGGTTAAAAGAAATATTTGGCATTTTGAAAAGGTTTGGGAACACTTTTGGAATATGAAAAAGGTAATTTTCGAGTTTGGAAAAGTTTTGGGCCAAACTGTAATTTTAGAAAAGTTCAAGGGTCAAATCGTAATTTTCGAAAGTTCGGGGACTAAAAATGAAATTTTGAAAATATGGGTTGAAACAGAATTTCAATAAGTTTTGTGGTATAAAAATGGAATTTCTAAAAGAATTGGGTAAAAATATAATTTTTATAAAGTTTGGGGTCAAATTGGAAATTCTAGAAAGATTTGGGGACTAATTTGGAAATTCTAAACATTTGTGGGTAAATATGTAAATTTCGTATCTGAATTGGGGTAATCTTAGGGTTTGTAAACTCTAGGGACCACTTTGCAAAAACTGGATAAGTTCTTGAAAGAATTACGAAAATGCCCCTCTATCCCCAAAACCCTAATTTTCTTCTTCTTCTTCCTCTTTTCCTAACCCTAGCCGCCAACCCTATCTCTTCCCACTCCAGCCGCCGCCGCCGCCCCCCCTACTGCCCACAGCCGCCGCTGCTCCTCCCCCCTCTTCTTCCTCTCCCTTCTTCTTCTCTTCTCTTCTTTCTTTTCTTCTTCTCCTTTCTTCTTCTTCTTCTCCTTCTTTCTTCTTCTCCCTTCTTCTTCTTCTCCCCCCCCCTCTCTCTGAAACCCCTCTGCCCACCCCTTTCTGTTTCTCCCTCCCTTTCTCTTGGCTCCCCCTTTTCCCTCTCCCTCCCTCTCTTGGTTTTCCCTCTGCCCGCCACCCCCCCCTTTTCGTTTTTTTTTTTTTTTTTTTTTTTTTTTCTCTCCTCCTCTGCCGCCCCACTGCCGCCCCTTCCACTTCCCAAAATAAAAAAAAAAAACACTGAAATATGGGAGACTATGGTGGGAAAAATAAGAAAATAAAATTTTTGGCTTATCGCCGCCGCCGGCGGCCAGCCATGTGGCGGCGCCGGTGGTGGCTGCCAATCGGAAAATTAGAGAGAGCTTACCTTGGGATTTGTGATTATGAGGGAAAAAAAATGATTATTAAGTTAATCCCTATCTATTTATAGGTGTAAGAAAATAAATATTTAATGGGCCGGGTTAAATAATTAATTAAGCCCATTAGATAAATTTTTGGGTATTACACACTCCCCCTCTTAACAAAAATTTCGTCCTCGAAATTTAGTTACCTTATTCTTCAAAAAGCTCGGGATACTGGGCTCGAATCTCATTTTCTCGTTCCCAAGTAGCTTCATCACGTCCATGTTTGTTCCATTGTACTTTGACCAATGCCATATCATGTTTTCTCAACTTATGCACTTTCCTCTCCAAAATGGCTATAGGTCTTTCTTCATAGGTCAAGTCTTTATTTACTTCCAGTGTCTCATAATTGACCACGTGGCTCGGGTCGTGGACGTATTTCCTTAGCATAGACACATGAAATACATTATGCACCGTTACCAAAGAAGGTGGTAGTGCTAATCGATATGCTACATCCCCGATTCGTTCCAAAATCTCAAATGGTCCAATATATCTCGGTCGGAGTTTACCCTTCTCTCCGAACCTTACAACTCCTTTGGTTGGAGTAGTTTTGAGGAATACCTTTTCTCCAACTTCAAAACTTAATTCCTTCCGTCTCTGGTCAGCATAAGACTTTTGTCTATCTTGTGCTGACTTTATTCTGCCTCGAATTTTTTCCACAATTACCACAGTTTGTTCTACCAATTCAGGTCCAAGAACTTTATTTTCACCTACCTCATCCCAACAGATGGGAGATCTGCACTTCCTTCCGTATAAGGCTTCATATGGAGCCATTTCGATAGTTGTCTGATAACTATTATTGTAAGCAAACTCAACTAATGGCAGAAATTTTTCCCAACTACCTTCGAAATCCAAAATGCAAGCTCTTAACATATCCTTTAATATCTGGATAGTTCTCTCAGACTGTCCATCAGTCTGAGGGTGATATGCTGTACTGAAGTTTAACCTCGTTCCCATAGCATTTTGTAGACTCTTCCAGAACTTGGAGGTAAACCTCGTGTCTCGATCCGATACAATAGTCACTGGTACACCATGTAGTCTCACAATCTCCCTTATATACAACTCTGCTAACCTTTCCAGACTATATGTCATCTTAATTGGCAAGAAATGAGCTGATTTGGTTAAACGATCAACTATAACCCAAATAGCTTGGTTTCCCTGATTTGACCTTGGTAAACCAACAACAAAGTCCATTGCAATATGTTCCCATTTCCATTGTGGAATCTCCAATGGTTTCAATAATCCTGACGGTCGTTGGTGTTCAGCCTTGACTTGCTGGCAGGTCAAACATTTCTCCACAAATTCTCCAACACTGCCCTTCATATCACGCCACCAAAAATTTCTTTTCAAATCGCGGTACATCTTTGTTCCACCCGGATGTGCCGTATAAGGTGTACAATGTGCTTCCTCTAGCACCTCTTTTCTCAAATCGTCATCATTGGGCACACAGATTCTTCCCTCAAACATCAAAGTTCCATCTGTAGCAATCTCAAATCCTTTAATTTTTCCAGCAATAGCTCGTTCTTTCATCTTGTTCAAGAACTTATCCTTAGTTTGAACTTCCTTTATTCGCTCTCTCAAAGTAGGTTGTACCACCATTGCTGTCAAAAACCCTTCAGTAGGTGATGTTACCACTTCCAAACTCAACTTTTCAAACTCATTGATTAAATCTTCTTGGGTTGTGATCATACTTGCCAATTTTCCATAACTTTTGCGACTAAGCGCGTCTGCCACTACATTAGCCTTCCCGGGATGATAATGTATAGTGCAATCATAATCTTTTACTAGTTCCAACCATCTCCTTTGTCTCATATTCAACTCTTTTTGTGTGAAGAAATATTTTATGCTCTTATGATCCGTATAGATTTCACATTTCCCACCATATAAATAATGTCGCCATATCTTTAAAGCGTGCACTACGGCTACCAATTCTAGGTCATGTGTGGGATAATTCAGCTCGTGCTGCTTTAGTTGTCTGGAAGCGTAAGCAACTACTTTCCCATTCTGCATAAGTACACAACCAAGACCTTGCTTCGATGCATCACTATAGATAACGAAATTATCCGACGCGTTAGGTATTGTCAACACCTGGTGCTGAAACTAACCTTTTCTTAAGTTCTTGGAAACTTTCATCACATTTAGTAGTCCAGTCATACTTCTCACCTTTTCTCGTGAGCCGTGTCATTGGGCCAGCTATCTTTGCGAATCCTTCAATGAATCGTCGATAATAGCCTGCTAGACCCAAGAAACTACGAACTTCATGAGCATTAGTTGGCGCTTTCCATTCTGAGATTGCTTCTACTTTAGACGGATCCACTTCGATCCCTTTGGCAGTTACCACATGTCCCAAAAATACCACTCTATCCAGCCAAAACTCACACTTCTTAAACTTTGCATACAATGTTTCCTTTCGCAGTGTCTCCAAAACAATCCTGAGATGCTCCTCATGTTGTTCTTTATCCTTGGAGTATACAAGAATGTCATCAATGAACACGATCACAAAACGATCTAGATATGAGTGAAAGACTCGATTCATCAGATCCATGAATACTGCAGGGGCGTTGCTAAGTCCAAACGGCATTACTGTGAACTCATAATGTCCATATCGGGTTCTAAATGCTGTCTTAGAAATATCATCTTCTTTGACCTTTAATTGATGATATCCCGACCTTAAATCGATCTTAGAGAATACTCCTGCACCTCTCAGCTGATCAAATAAATCCTCGATTCTCGGTAAGGGATACTTGTTCTTAATGGTAAGCTTGTTCAATTCTCGATAATCTATGCACATCCTTAATGTGCAATCTTTCTTCTTCACGAAAAGCACTGGCGCTCCCCATGGAGACACACTGGGTCGTATAAATCCCAAATCCAACAACTCTTGTAATTGTACCTTAAGTTCTTGCAACTCCTTAGGTGCCATTCTATACGGTGCTTTAGATATCGGTGCAGACCCCGGTATTAAGTCAATGGTAAATTCTACTTGACGATCCGGAGGCAATCCTGGCAAGTCTTTCGGAAAAACATCAGCGTATTCTCGTACAATAGGTACATCGGCAACTGTTAACTCCACAATTTCATTAGCTGTTACGTTAACTAAGAAACCATGGCAATCCTTTTCCTTAACATAGTTGTTGCCTTCAACGCAGAAATCACTCGAGGCGAGTTACTCGATCTTGATCCGTAAAAGATAAATCCATCATCTTCGTGCTCTCCAAATGATACTTCTCTCTCTCGACAACGAATGTTTGCCTTATTCTTATGTAACCAATCCATTCCCAAAATAATATCATAATCATTCATTTTAATCACATGTAATTCTGCATCTAGTTCCTTTCCACCTAAGTCCAATCTCACCCCTTTAACAATTTCCTTAGTGTAAATAATCTTTCCAGAAGGTATTCTAACTTCTAAAGTCTCATCTACAGTGCAACTTATAACATGAGCATTTTCACAAAATTTCGTAGATATGAAAGAATGGGTGGCTCCGGTATCAAATAATACATGTGCGGGAACTTTAGACACAAGAATCATACCTGTCATATTTCCAGAAGATCGTGCTGCCTCCCCTCGTGCCATTGAGTAGAGGCGTGCCTGACCTGTTGGAGCTTCCTTCCTCTGTTCGGTATTATTCTTTCTATACTTATTGCACTCTCCTGCAACATGACCTGGCTGTTTACAACGATAGCAAACCCCTTTTCCTTTCAGACACTCTCCGGCATGTCTTCTGTCACATGTAGGGCAAATAGGCTTTTCTATTTCCGCCCCTTGGGAATGCTTGTTGTTTCCATGTTTGGCTTGCTTGTTTCGATTTCCGTAATTTTGCTCGGATCTTGAACCATTCCATTTCCTCTTCCCTGATGCATCATCTCTCTTGTTCACCTTGGCATCAAGTTCGAAACGAAGAGCTACCTTTTGTGCCCGACTCAGCATTTCTGGAAAGGACATATCTCCGTGTCCTGCCAAAACTCCGCTAATCTCTTTCCGCAAACCCTGCTCAAATCGGTCTGCCTTCTTCTCATCGGTGTCCACCAGATGTGGAGCAAACCTTGACATCTCATTGAACTTGTGTTCATATTCCGTCACTGTCATTGTCCCTTGTTTCAGCATCAGAAATTCGGACTCTTTCTGGTTCCGATATGCTTTAGGGAAGTATTGTCGCAATACCTCTTGTTTGAATCCTTCCCAAGTCAAACTGGTCATTTGTGCCTCTGTTTGGGACCTCTTAAACGATTCCCACCAGTGATCCGCATCTCCCGAGAATCGAAAAGTGGCACAAATTATCTTTTGTGCATCAGTACAACTCATTCTTTCGAAAGTTCTGTCCATAGCCCTAAGCCATTCCTCAGCTGCAAGCGGCCCCTCTCGCCCGTTGAAAGCAGGCGGTTTGAGTTCCTGAAACTGCTTCATCACGGTCGAGATTTCATTTCTGGTATGTACCGGTGGTGCATGATTTTGCTGCTGCTGGAAACTTTGGAGTACTGACATTTGCTGCTGTTGGAATCCTTGAAGCACGGAAATCAGGTTAGTCATCAATGTTGTGCCCAAAGTCCCCTTCCGGTGTTTGACTAGATGACGATCTATTTCCATTTCCGTCATTGTTCCTTCGTGGAGGCATGATTCTAAAATTACGATATACGAGTACTTAGATCACATATACGTATAACTCTCTCAAAAATTAAAAATAAAAATCCATACATCACAAAATTCACGGAAGAAATAGACCAAGAAAATGAAATAATCACTTTATTAATGTAGGATTCCCTTTATTTGTAATAACATAAAATATTGTTCAAATAATGTAAAATATCAAGTCCATAATAAATGAAATAACGAATAAATCAAATGTTTACGTCCTAAGCTACTCGGGAATCCTTCCTATCACAAACTCAAATGTCAAATTCATCAGGATCCACTACTTCGCTCTTTTGTGATGATGAATCACTAAGTTCCTCTAAATCCTCTTCCATAGCAACAGGTGGGTCAAGATCAAGCAATGCATCAGTATATCTCCCATAATTAATCCTAGGTGGACGACCAATCCTGGGCTCAGCCATGTCAACGTAAAGTTCTCTTGCCATATCTGCCCATTCGGGAGGTAGCGTGAGTACAAGCCTATAAATGCCCTCAATATGAGAAACTCCTCCATTTAGGATGCCTGGTCTCACCCTCCACCAAAGATCATACATCTTCTTGATGTGTTCTTTGATGGAGTCAGCCTCGTTGCGCGTGTATTGATAGTAAAATCCTTGGTCCCAATTTCCGGGAAGCCCTGGGACGTTCCTCCTACCCGTGCGAATAATGGTAACCATACTACAACAAATGTCAATTCTCATTTAATATTTCTATTTCATTATGCTAGGCAAGAATTAATTACCCAAATAATTATGCTTGTATCTCATACAAATCAGGTATAAATATCAAGTAGAACATGTATGTGTCATATCCATAAAATGTAATATATAATAGAAAATGTACCTTTTTGTGGGTTGCGAACAGGGTGGAGAGATGACCCTTTTAGAAAATTTTACAATTTTTTTTTTAAAGAATTTATTTTAAGTCTACAGGAAAGTAGACTTGCTCTGATACCAACTGTAACATCCCTAATTTTCCAAAAATACCCAAAATAGAAAATATAATAAAATAGGCAAGTCAAAGAGTAACCCTAATTTTTAAAACAATCAAAATTCCCAAATGATGAGTCAAAATCCCAAAAGTAACATATTATAAATTTGAATCCAAAAACAATCCTTGCCAACATAAAATTATTTATACCAAATGAAACTAAAACCATAAACATAAATATTCTTAGTTCTAAAACATGAACATAAATTTTAAACCAAATTCGAAATTTATTTAAATACTGGTCATTCTCCATCCCCGCATCGCAATCCATTAGCCTGTAAAAGATATTAGGAAAACGAAAAACATGGGTTAAGTACAAAGTACTTAGTGGGAGCAATGTGTGACATATTATAATGATATACATATTAAAAATATCATGTAAACATCAATGATCATTGCTTGTCATCGAGTCAAAGACTCCTGTTGAATCGGGCTAAGGTCCCTGTTTTATCGGACATAAGTCCCTGTTTTATCGGACCTAAACCCCTGTTGTTTGATGACATATGCAATAGACATTTATATATTCAATTATAAAAATCATTGCACACATATATCATAAAAGAATTTAAAAGTGCACAATTAATCATAGAATAAAATATCACATATAACATGTAAATATAAATGATTAAATAATTAAAATAAGGTTAGAACTCCCACCTCAAAAGCAGATATAAACGTGTGCTAAGTTGCGTGGAAAATCTAGCTCCCTAAGTCCTTATTTCCTACATTGAATGTATTCAATGAATTAGACATCGAAAGACAAAACTAAATATTCTATATAAAAGAAAAAGAATGACTTTTTGAAAGGTTAAAAGAAATATTTGGCATTTTGAAAAGGTTTGGGAACACTTTTGGAATATGAAAAAGGTAATTTTCGAGTTTGGAAAAGTTTTGGGCCAAACTGTAATTTTAGAAAAGTTCAAGGGTCAAATCGTAATTTTCGAAAGTTCGGGGACTAAAAATGAAATTTTGAAAATATGGGTTGAAACAGAATTTCAATAAGTTTTGTGGTATAAAAATGGAATTTCTAAAAGAATTGGGTAAAAATATAATTTTTATAAAGTTTGGGGTCAAATTGGAAATTCTAGAAAGATTTGGGGACTAATTTGGAAATTCTAAACATTTGTGGGTAAATATGTAAATTTCGTATCTGAATTGGGGTAATCTTAGGGTTTGTAAACTCTAGGGACCACTTTGCAAAAACTGGATAAGTTCTTGAAAGAATTACGAAAATGCCCCTCTATCCCCAAAACCCTAATTTTCTTCTTCTTCTTCCTCTTTTCCTAACCCTAGCCGCCAACCCTATCTCTTCCCACTCCAGCCGCCGCCGCCGCCCCCCCTACTGCCCACAGCCGCCGCTGCTCATCCCCCCTCTTCTTCCTCTCCCTTCTTCTTCTCTTCTCTTTCTTTCTTCTTCTCCTTTCTTCTTCTCTTTTCCTTCTTTCTTCTTCTCCCTTCTTCTTCTCCCCCCCCCTCTCTCTGAAACCCCTCTGCCCACCCCCTTTCTGTTTCTCCCTCCCTTTCTCTTGGCTCCCCCTTTTCCCTCTCCCTCCCTCTCTTGGTTTTCCCTCTGCCCGCCACCCCCCCCTTTTCGTTTTTTTTTTTTCTCTCCTCCTCTGCCGCCCCACTGCCGCCCCTTCCACTTCCCAAAATAAAAAAAAAAACACTGAAATATGGGAGACTATGGTGGGAAAAATAAGAAAATAAAATTTTTGGCTTATCGCCGCCGCCGGCGGCCAGCCATGTGGCGGCGCCGGTGGTGGCTGCCAATCGGAAAATTAGAGAGAGCTTACCTCGGGATTTGTGATTATGAGGGAAAAAAATGATTATTAAGTTAATCCCTATCTATTTATAGGTGTAAGAAAATAAATATTTAATGGGCCGGGTTAAATAATTAATTAAGCCCATTAGATAAATTTTTGGGTATTACACACTCCCCCTCTTAACAAAAATTTCGTCCTCGAAATTTAGTTACCTTATTCTTCAAAAAGCTCGGGATACTGGGCTCGAATCTCATTTTCTCGTTCCCAAGTAGCTTCATCACGTCCATGTTTGTTCCATTGTACTTTGACCAATGCCATATCATGTTTTCTCAACTTATGCACTTTCCTCTCCAAAATGGCTATAGGTCTTTCTTCATAGGTCAAGTCTTTATTTACTTCCAGTGTCTCATAATTGACCACGTGGCTCGGGTCGTGGACGTATTTCCTTAGCATAGACACATGAAATACATTATGCACCGTTACCAAAGAAGGTGGTAGTGCTAATCGATATGCTACATCCCCGATTCGTTCCAAAATCTCAAATGGTCCAATATATCTCGGTCGGAGTTTACCCTTCTCTCCGAACCTTACAACTCCTTTGGTTGGAGTAGTTTTGAGGAATACCTTTTCTCCAACTTCAAAACTTAATTCCTTCCGTCTCTGGTCAGCATAAGACTTTTGTCTATCTTGTGCTGACTTTATTCTGCCTCGGATCTTTTCCACAATTACCACAGTTTGTTCCTACCAATTCAGGTCCAAGAACTTTCTTTTCACCTACCTCATCCCAACAGATGGGAGATCTGCACTTCCTTCCGTATAAGGCTTCATATGGAGCCATTCCGATAGTTGTCTGATAACTATTATTGTAAGCAAACTCAACTAATGGCAGAAATTTTTCCCAACTACCTTCGAAATCCAAAATGCAAGCTCTTAACATATCCTTTAATATCTGGATAGTTCTCTCAGACTGTCCATCAGTCTGAGGGTGATATGCTGTACTGAAGTTTAACCTCGTTCCCATAGCATTTTGTAGACTCTTCCAGAACTTGGAGGTAAACCTCGTGTCTCGATCCGATACAATAGTCACGGGTACACCGTGTAGTCTCACAATCTCCCTTATATACAACTCTGCTAACCTTTCCAGACTATATGTCATCTTAATTGGCAAGAAATGAGCTGATTTGGTTAAACGATCAACTATAACCCAAATAGCTTGGTTTCCCTGATTTGACCTTGGTAAACCAACAACAAAGTCCATTGCAATATGTTCCCATTTCCATTGTGGAATCTCCAATGGTTTCAATAATCCTGACGGTCGTTGGTGTTCAGCCTTGACTTGCTGGCAGGTCAAACATTTCTCCACAAATTCTCCAACACTGCCCTTCATATCACGCCACCAAAAATTTCTTTTCAAATCGCGGTACATCTTTGTTCCACCCGGATGTGCCGTATAAGGTGTACAATGTGCTTCCTCTAGCACCTCTTTTCTCAAATCGTCATCATTGGGCACACAGATTCTTCCCTCAAACATCAAAGTTCCATCTGTAGCAATCTCAAATCCTTTAATTTTTCCAGCAATAGCTCGTTCTTTCATCTTGTTCAAGAACTTATCCTTAGTTTGAACTTCCTTTATTCGCTCTCTCAAAGTAGGTTGTACCACCATTGCTGTCAAAAACCCTTCAGTAGGTGATGTTACCACTTCCAAACTCAACTTTTCAAACTCATTGATTAAATCTTCTTGGGTTGTGATCATACTTGCCAATTTTCCATAACTTTTGCGACTAAGCGCGTCTGCCACTACATTAGCCTTCCCGGGATGATAATGTATAGTACAATCATAATCTTTTACTAGTTCCAACCATCTCCTTTGTCTCATATTCAACTCTTTTTGTGTGAAGAAATATTTTAAGCTCTTATGATCCGTATAGATTTCACATTTCCCACCATATAAATAATGTCGCCATATCTTTAAAGCGTGCACTACGGCTGCCAATTCTAGGTCATGTGTGGGATAATTCAGCTCGTGCTGCTTTAGTTGTCTGGAAGCGTAAGCAACTACTTTCCCATTCTGCATAAGTACACAACCAAGACCTTGCTTCGATGCATCACTATAGATAACGAAATTATCCGACGCGTTAGGTATTGTCAACACCGGTGCTGAAACTAACCTTTTCTTAAGTTCTTGGAAACTTTCATCACATTTAGTAGTCCAGTCATACTTCTCACCTTTTCTCGTGAGCCGTGTCATTGGGCCAGCTATCTTTGCGAATCCTTCAATGAATCGTCGATAATAGCCTGCTAGACCCAAGAAACTACGAACTTCATGAGCATTAGTTGGCGCTTTCCATTCTGAGATTGCTTCTACTTTAGACGGATCCACTTCGATCCCTTTGGCAGTTACCACATGTCCCAAAAATACCACTCTATCCAGCCAAAACTCACACTTCTTAAACTTTGCATACAATGTTTCCTTTCGCAGTGTCTCCAAAACAATCCTGAGATGCTCCTCATGTTGTTCTTTATCCTTGGAGTATACAAGAATGTCATCAATGAACACGATCACAAAACGATCTAGATATGAGTGAAAGACTCGATTCATCAGATCCATGAATACTGCAGGGGCGTTGCTAAGTCCAAACGGCATTACTGTGAACTCATAATGTCCATATCGGGTTCTAAATGCTGTCTTAGAAATATCATCTTCTTTGACCTTTAATTGATGATATCCCGACCTTAAATCGATCTTAGAGAATACTCCTGCACCTCTCAGCTGATCAAATAAATCCTCGATTCTCGGTAAGGGATACTTGTTCTTAATGGTAAGCTTGTTCAATTCTCGATAATCTATGCACATCCTTAATGTGCAATCTTTCTTCTTCACGAAAAGCACTGGCGCTCCCCATGGAGACACACTGGGTCGTATAAATCCCAAATCCAACAACTCTTGTAATTGTACCTTAAGTTCTTGCAACTCCTTAGGTGCCATTCTATACGGTGCTTTAGATATCGGTGCAGACCCCGGTATTAAGTCAATGGTAAATTCTACTTGACGATCCGGAGGCAATCCTGGCAAGTCTTTCGGAAAAACATCAGCGTATTCTCGTACAATAGGTACATCGGCAACTGTTAACTCCACAATTTCATTAGCTGTTACGTTAACTAAGAAACCATGGCAATCCTTTTTCCTTAACATAGTTGTTGCCTTCAACGCAGAAATCACTCGAGGCGAGTTACTCGATCTTGATCCGTAAAAGATAAATCCATCATCTTCGTGCTCTCCAAATGATACTTCTCTCTCTCGACAACGAATGTTTGCCTTATTCTTATGTAACCAATCCATTCCCAAAATAATATCATAATCATTCATTTTAATCACATGTAATTCTGCATCTAGTTCCTTTCCACCTAAGTCCAATCTCACCCCTTTAACAATTTCCTTAGTGTAAATAATCTTTCCAGAAGGTATTCTAACTTCTAAAGTCTCATCTACAGTGCAACTTATAACATGAGCATTTTCACAAAATTTCGTAGATATGAAAGAATGGGTGGCTCCGGTATCAAATAATACATGTGCGGGAACTTTAGACACAAGAATCATACCTGTCATATTTCCAGAAGATCGTGCTGCCTCCCCTCGTGCCATTGAGTAGAGGCGTGCCTGACCTGTTGGAGCTTCCTTCCTCTGTTCGGTATTATTTTTTCTATACTTATTGCACTCTCCTGCAACATGACCTGGCTGTTTACAACGATAGCAAACCCCTTTTCCTTTCAGACACTCTCCGGCATGTCTTCTGTCACATGTAGGGCAAATAGGCTTTTCTATTTCCGCCCCTTGGGAATGCTTGTTGTTTCCATGTTTGGCTTGCTTGTTTCGATTTCCGTAATTTTGCTCGGATCTTGAACCATTCCATTTCCTCTTCCCTGATGCATCATCTCTCTTGTTCACCTTGGCATCAAGTTCGAAACGAAGAGCTACCTTTTGTGCCCGACTCAGCATTTCTGGAAAGGACATATCTCCGTGTCCTGCCAAAACTCCGCTAATCTCTTTCCGCAAACCCTGCTCAAATCGGTCTGCCTTCTTCTCATCGGTGTCCACCAGATGTGGAGCAAACCTTGACATCTCATTGAACTTGTGTTCATATTCCGTCACTGTCATTGTCCCTTGTTTCAGCATCAGAAATTCGGACTCTTTCTGGTTCCGATATGCTTTAGGGAAGTATTGTCGCAATACCTCTTGTTTGAATCCTTCCCAAGTCAAACTGGTCATTTGTGCCTCTGTTTGGGACCTCTTAAACGATTCCCACCAGTGATCCGCATCTCCCGAGAATCGAAAAGTGGCACAAATTATCTTTTGTGCATCAGTACAACTCATTCTTTCGAAAGTTCTGTCCATAGCCCTAAGCCATTCCTCAGCTGCAAGCGGCCCCTCTCGCCCGTTGAAAGCAGGCGGTTTGAGTTCCTGAAACTGCTTCATCACGGTCGAGATTTCATTTCTGGTATGTACCGGTGGTGCATGATTTTGCTGCTGCTGGAAACTTTGGAGTACTGACATTTGCTGCTGTTGGAATCCTTGAAGCACGGAAATCAGGTTAGTCATCAATGTTGTGCCCAAATCCCCTTCCGGTGTTTGACTAGATGACGATCTATTTCCATTTCCGTCATTGTTCCTTCGTGGAGGCATGATTCTAAAATTACGATATACGAGTACTTAGATCACATATACGTATAACTCTCTCAAAAATTAAAAATAAAAATCCATACATCACAAAATTCACGGAAGAAATAGACCAAGAAAATGAAATAATCACTTTATTAATGTAGGATTCCCTTTATTTGTAATAACATAAAATATTGTTCAAATAATGTAAAATATCAAGTCCATAATAAATGAAATAACGAATAAATCAAATGTTTACGTCCTAAGCTACTCGGGAATCCTTCCTATCACAAACTCAAATGTCAAATTCATCAGGATCCACTACTTCGCTCTTTTGTGATGATGAATCACTAAGTTCCTCTAAATCCTCTTCCATAGCAACAGGTGGGTCAAGATCAAGCAATGCATCAGTATATCTCCCATAATTAATCCTAGGTGGACGACCAATCCTGGGCTCAGCCATGTCAACGTAAAGTTCTCTTGCCATATCTGCCCATTCGGGAGGTAGCGTGAGTACAAGCCTATAAATGCCCTCAATATGAGAAACTCCTCCATTTAGGATGCCTGGTCTCACCCTCCACCAAAGATCATACATCTTCTTGATGTGTTCTTTGATGGAGTCAGCCTCGTTGCGCGTGTATTGATAGTAAAATCCTTGGTCCCAATTTCCGGGAAGCCCTGGGACGTTCCTCCTACCCGTGCGAATAATGGTAACCATACTACAACAAATGTCAATTCTCATTTAATATTTCTATTTCATTATGCTAGGCAAGAATTAATTAACCAAATAATTATGCTTGTATCTCATACAAATCAGGTATAAATATCAAGTAGAACATGTATGTGTCATATCCATAAAATGTAATATATAATAGAAAATGTACCTTTTTGTGGGTTGCGAACAGGGTGGAGAGATGACCCTTTTAGAAAATTTTACAATTTTTTTTTTAAAGAATTTATTTTAAGTCTACAGGAAAGTAGACTTGCTCTGATACCAACTGTAACATCCCTAATTTTCCAAAAAATACCCAAAATAGAAAATATAATAAAATAGGCAAGTCAAAGAGTAACCCTAATTTTTAAAACAATCAAAATTCCCAAATGATGAGTCAAAATCCCAAAAGTAACATATTATAAATTTGAATCCAAAAACAATCCTTGCCAACATAAAATTATTTATACCAAATGAAACTAAAACCATAAACATAAATATTCTTAGTTCTAAAACATGAACATAAATTTTAAACCAAATTCGAAATTTATTTAAATACTGGTCATTCTCCATCCCCGCATCGCAATCCATTAGCCTGTAAAAGATATTAGGAAAACGAAAAACATGGGTTAAGTACAAAGTACTTAGTGGGAGCAATGTGTGACATATTATAATGATATACATATTAAAAATATCATGTAAACATCAATGATCATTGCTTGTCATCGAGTCAAAGACTCCTGTTGAATCGGGCTAAGGTCCCTGTTTTATCGGACATAAGTCCCTGTTTTATCGGACCTAAACCCCTGTTGTTTGATGACATATGCAATAGACATTTATATATTCAATTATAAAATCATTGCACACATATATCATAAAAGAATTTAAAAGTGCACAATTAATCATAGAATAAAATATCACATATAACATGTAAATATAAATGATTAAATAATTAAAATAAGGTTAGAACTCCCACCTCAAAAGCAGATATAAACGTGTGCTAAGTTGCGTGGAAAATCTAGCTCCCTAAGTCCTTATTTCCTACATTGAATGTATTCAATGAATTAGACATCGAAAGACAAAACTAAATATTCTATATAAAAGAAAAAGAATGACTTTTTGAAAGGTTAAAAGAAATATTTGGCATTTTGAAAAGGTTTGGGAACACTTTTGGAATATGAAAAAGGTAATTTTCGAGTTTGGAAAAGTTTTGGGCCAAACTGTAATTTTAGAAAAGTTCAAGGGTCAAATCGTAATTTTCGAAAGTTCGGGGACTAAAAATGAAATTTTGAAAATATGGGTTGAAACAGAATTTCAATAAGTTTTGTGGTATAAAAATGGAATTTCTAAAAGAATTGGGTAAAAATATAATTTTTATAAAGTTTGGGGTCAAATTGGAAATTCTAGAAAGATTTGGGGACTAATTTGGAAATTCTAAACATTTGTGGGTAAATATGTAAATTTCGTATCTGAATTGGGGTAATCTTAGGGTTTGTAAACTCTAGGGACCACTTTGCAAAAACTGGATAAGTTCTTGAAAGAATTACGAAAATGCCCCTCTATCCCCAAAACCCTAATTTTCTTCTTCTTCTTCCTCTTTTCCTAACCCTAGCCGCCAACCCTATCTCTTTCCCACTCCAGCCGCCGCCGCCGCCCCCTACTGCCCACAGCCGCCGCTGCTCCTCCCCCCTCTTCTTCCTCTCCCTTCTTCTTCTCTCTCTTTCTTTCTTCTTCTCCTTTCTTCTTCTCTCTTCTCCTTCTTTCTTCTTCTCTCTTCTCCTTCTTCTTCTCTCCCCCCCCCTCCCCCCCCTCTCTCTGAAACCCCTCTGCCCACCCCCTTTCTGTTTCTCCCTCCCTTTCTCTTGGCTCCCCCTTTTCCCTCTCCCTCCCTCTCTTGGTTTTCCCTCTGCCCGCCACCCCCCCTTTTCGTTTTTTTTTTTCTCTCCTCCTCTGCCGCCCCACTGCCGCCCCCCCCTTCCACTTCCCAAAATAAAAAAAAAAACACTGAAATATGGGAGACTATGGTGGGAAAAATAAGAAAATAAAATTTTTGGCTTATCGCCGCCGCCGGCGGCCAGCCATGTGGCGGCGCCGGTGGTGGCTGCCAATCGGAAAATTAGAGAGAGCTTACCTTGGGATTTGTGATTATGAGGGAAAAAAATGATTATTAAGTTAATCCCTATCTATTTATAGGTGTAAGAAAATAAATATTTAATGGGCCGGGTTAATAATTAATTAAGCCCATTAGATAAATTTTTGGGTATTACACACTCCCCCTCTTAACAAAAATTTCGTCCTCGAAATTTAGTTACCTTATTCTTCAAAAAGCTCGGGATACTGGGCTCGAATCTCATTTTCTCGTTCCCAAGTAGCTTCATCACGTCCATGTTTGTTCCATTGTACTTTGACCAATGCCATATCATGTTTTCTCAACTTATGCACTTTCCTCTCCAAAATGGCTATAGGTCTTTCTTCATAGGTCAAGTCTTTATTTACTTCCAGTGTCTCATAATTGACCACGTGGCTCGGGTCGTGGACGTATTTCCTTAGCATAGACACATGAAATACATTATGCACCGTTACCAAAGAAGGTGGTAGTGCTAATCGATATGCTACATCCCCGATTCGTTCCAAAATCTCAAATGGTCCAATATATCTCGGTCGGAGTTTACCCTTCTCTCCGAACCTTACAACTCCTTTGGTTGGAGTAGTTTTGAGGAATACCTTTTCTCCAACTTCAAAACTTAATTCCTTCCGTCTCTGGTCAGCATAAGACTTTTGTCTATCTTGTGCTGACTTTATTCTGCCTCGGATCTTTTCCACAATTACCACAGTTTGTTCTACCAATTCAGGTCCAAGAACTTTCTTTTCACCTACCTCATCCCAACAGATGGGAGATCTGCACTTCCTTCCGTATAAGGCTTCATATGGAGCCATTCCGATAGTTGTCTGATAACTATTATTGTAAGCAAACTCAACTAATGGCAGAAATTTTTCCCAACTACCTTCGAAATCCAAAATGCAAGCTCTTAACATATCCTCTAATATCTGGATAGTTCTCTCAGACTGTCCATCAGTCTGAGGGTGATATGCTGTACTGAAGTTTAACCTCGTTCCCATAGCATTTTGTAGACTCTTCCAGAACTTGGAGGTAAACCTCGTGTCTCGATCCGATACAATAGTCACTGGTACACCATGTAGTCTCACAATCTCCCTTATATACAACTCTGCTAACCTTTCCAGACTATATGTCATCTTAATTGGCAAAAAATGAGCTGATTTGGTTAAACGATCAACTATAACCCAAATAGCTTGGTTTCCCTGATTTGACCTTGGTAAACCAACAACAAAGTCCATTGCAATATGTTCCCATTTCCATTGTGGAATCTCCAATGGTTTCAATAATCCTGACGGTCGTTGGTGTTCAGCCTTGACTTGCTGGCAGGTCAAACATTTCTCCACAAATTCTCCAACACTGCCCTTCATATCACGCCACCAAAAATTTCTTTTCAAATCGCGGTACATCTTTGTTCCACCCGGATGTGCCGTATAAGGTGTACAATGTGCTTCCTCTAGCACCTCTTTTCTCAAATCGTCATCATTGGGCACACAGATTCTTCCCTCAAACATCAAAGTTCCATCTGTAGCAATCTCAAATCCTTTAATTTTTCCAGCAATAGCTCGTTCTTTCATCTTGTTCAAGAACTTATCCTTAGTTTGAACTTCCTTTATTCGCTCTCTCAAAGTAGGTTGTACCACCATTGCTGTCAAAAACCCTTCAGTAGGTGATGTTACCACTTCCAAACTCAACTTTTCAAACTCATTGATTAAATCTTCTTGGGTTGTGATCATACTTGCCAATTTTCCATAACTTTTGCGACTAAGCGCGTCTGCCACTACATTAGCCTTCCCGGGATGATAATGTATAGTACAATCATAATCTTTTACTAGTTCCAACCATCTCCTTTGTCTCATATTCAACTCTTTTTGTGTGAAGAAATATTTTAAGCTCTTATGATCCGTATAGATTTCACATTTCCCACCATATAAATAATGTCGCCATATCTTTAAAGCGTGCACTACGGCTGCCAATTCTAGGTCATGTGTGGGATAATTCAGCTCGTGCTGCTTTAGTTGTCTGGAAGCGTAAGCAACTACTTTCCCATTCTGCATAAGTACACAACCAAGACCTTGCTTCGATGCATCACTATAGATAACGAAATTATCCGACGCGTTAGGTATTGTCAACACCGGTGCTGAAACTAACCTTTTCTTAAGTTCTTGGAAACTTTCATCACATTTAGTAGTCCAGTCATACTTCTCACCTTTTCTCGTGAGCCGTGTCATTGGGCCAGCTATCTTTGCGAATCCTTCAATGAATCGTCGATAATAGCCTGCTAGACCCAAGAAACTACGAACTTCATGAGCATTAGTTGGCGCTTTCCATTCTGAGATTGCTTCTACTTTAGACGGATCCACTTCGATCCCTTTGGCAGTTACCACATGTCCCAAAAATACCACTCTATCCAGCCAAAACTCACACTTCTTAAACTTTGCATACAATGTTTCCTTTCGCAGTGTCTCCAAAACAATCCTGAGATGCTCCTCATGTTGTTCTTTATCCTTGGAGTATACAAGAATGTCATCAATGAACACGATCACAAAACGATCTAGATATGAGTGAAAGACTCGATTCATCAGATCCATGAATACTGCAGGGGCGTTGCTAAGTCCAAACGGCATTACTGTGAACTCATAATGTCCATATCGGGTTCTAAATGCTGTCTTAGAAATATCATCTTCTTTGACCTTTAATTGATGATATCCCGACCTTAAATCGATCTTAGAGAATACTCCTGCACCTCTCAGCTGATCAAATAAATCCTCGATTCTCGGTAAGGGATACTTGTTCTTAATGGTAAGCTTGTTCAATTCTCGATAATCTATGCACATCCTTAATGTGCAATCTTTCTTCTTCACGAAAAGCACTGGCGCTCCCCATGGAGACACACTGGGTCGTATAAATCCCAAATCCAACAACTCTTGTAATTGTACCTTAAGTTCTTGCAACTCCTTAGGTGCCATTCTATACGGTGCTTTAGATATCGGTGCAGACCCCGGTATTAAGTCAATGGTAAATTCTACTTGACGATCCGGAGGCAATCCTGGCAAGTCTTTCGGAAAAACATCAGCGTATTCTCGTACAATAGGTACATCGGCAACTGTTAACTCCACAATTTCATTAGCTGTTACGTTAACTAAGAAACCATGGCAATCCTTTTTCCTTAACATAGTTGTTGCCTTCAACGCAGAAATCACTCGAGGCGAGTTACTCGATCTTGATCCGTAAAAGATAAATCCATCATCTTCGTGCTCTCCAAATGATACTTCTCTCTCTCGACAACGAATGTTTGCCTTATTCTTATGTAACCAATCCATTCCCAAAATAATATCATAATCATTCATTTTAATCACATGTAATTCTGCATCTAGTTCCTTTCCACCTAAGTCCAATCTCACCCCTTTAACAATTTCCTTAGTGTAAATAATCTTTCCAGAAGGTATTCTAACTTCTAAAGTCTCATCTACAGTGCAACTTATAACATGAGCATTTTCACAAAATTTCGTAGATATGAAAGAATGGGTGGCTCCGGTATCAAATAATACATGTGCGGGAACTTTAGACACAAGAATCATACCTGTCATATTTCCAGAAGATCGTGCTGCCTCCCCTCGTGCCATTGAGTAGAGGCGTGCCTGACCTGTTGGAGCTTCCTTCCTCTGTTCGGTATTATTTTTTCTATACTTATTGCACTCTCCTGCAACATGACCTGGCTGTTTACAACGATAGCAAACCCCTTTTCCTTTCAGACACTCTCCGGCATGTCTTCTGTCACATGTAGGGCAAATAGGCTTTTCTATTTCCGCCCCTTGGGAATGCTTGTTGTTTCCATGTTTGGCTTGCTTGTTTCGATTTCCGTAATTTTGCTCGGATCTTGAACCATTCCATTTCCTCTTCCCTGATGCATCATCTCTCTTGTTCACCTTGGCATCAAGTTCGAAACGAAGAGCTACCTTTTGTGCCCGACTCAGCATTTCTGGAAAGGACATATCTCCGTGTCCTGCCAAAACTCCGCTAATCTCTTTCCGCAAACCCTGCTCAAATCGGTCTGCCTTCTTCTCATCGGTGTCCACCAGATGTGGAGCAAACCTTGACATCTCATTGAACTTGTGTTCATATTCCGTCACTGTCATTGTCCCTTGTTTCAGCATCAGAAATTCGGACTCTTTCTGGTTCCGATATGCTTTAGGGAAGTATTGTCGCAATACCTCTTGTTTGAATCCTTCCCAAGTCAAACTGGTCATTTGTGCCTCTGTTTGGGACCTCTTAAACGATTCCCACCAGTGATCCGCATCTCCCGAGAATCGAAAAGTGGCACAAATTATCTTTTGTGCATCAGTACAACTCATTCTTTCGAAAGTTCTGTCCATAGCCCTAAGCCATTCCTCAGCTGCAAGCGGCCCCTCTCGCCCGTTGAAAGCAGGCGGTTTGAGTTCCTGAAACTGCTTCATCACGGTCGAGATTTCATTTCTGGTATGTACCGGTGGTGCATGATTTTGCTGCTGCTGGAAACTTTGGAGTACTGACATTTGCTGCTGTTGGAATCCTTGAAGCACGGAAATCAGGTTAGTCATCAATGTTGTGCCCAAATCCCCTTCCGGTGTTTGACTAGATGACGATCTATTTCCATTTCCGTCATTGTTCCTTCGTGGAGGCATGATTCTAAAATTACGATATACGAGTACTTAGATCACATATACGTATAACTCTCTCAAAAATTAAAAATAAAAATCCATACATCACAAAATTCACGGAAGAAATAGACCAAGAAAATGAAATAATCACTTTATTAATGTAGGATTCCCTTTATTTGTAATAACATAAAATATTGTTCAAATAATGTAAAATATCAAGTCCATAATAAATGAAATAACGAATAAATCAAATGTTTACGTCCTAAGCTACTCGGGAATCCTTCCTATCACAAACTCAAATGTCAAATTCATCAGGATCCACTACTTCGCTCTTTTGTGATGATGAATCACTAAGTTCCTCTAAATCCTCTTCCATAGCAACAGGTGGGTCAAGATCAAGCAATGCATCAGTATATCTCCCATAATTAATCCTAGGTGGACGACCAATCCTGGGCTCAGCCATGTCCACGTAAAGTTCTCTTGCCATATCTGCCCATTCTGGAAGTAGCGTGAGTACAAGCCTATAAATTCCCTCAATATGAGAAACTCCTCCATTTAGGATGCTTGGTCTCACCCTCCACCAAAGATCATACATCTTCTTGATGTGTTCTTTGATGGAGTCAGCCTCGTTGCGCATGTATTGATAGTAAAATCCTTGGTCCCAATTTCCGGGAAGCCCGGAACGTTCCTCCTACCCGTGCGAATAGTGGTAACCATACTACAACAAATATCAATTCTCATTTATATTTCTATTTCATTATGCTAGGCAAGAATTAATTAACCTAATAATTATGCCTATATCTCATACAAATCAGGTATAAATATCAAGTAGAACATGTATGTGTCATATCCATAAAATGTAATATATAATAGAAAATGTACCTTTTTGTGGGTTGCGAACAGGGTGGAGAGATGACCCTTTTAGAAAATTTTACAATTTTTTTTTTAAAGAATTTATTTTAAGTCTACAGGAAAGTAGACTTGCTCTGATACCAACTGTAACATCCCTAATTTTCCAAAAATACCCAAAATAGAAAATATAATAAAATAGGCAAGTCAAAGAGTAACCCTAATTTTTAAAACAATCAAAATTCCCAAATGATGAGTCAAAATCCCAAAAGTAACATATTATAAATTTGAATCCAAAAACAATCCTTGCCAACATAAAATTATTTATACCAAATGAAACTAAAACCATAAACATAAATATTCTTAGTTCTAAAACATGAACATAAATTTTAAACCAAATTCGAAATTTATTTAAATACTGGTCATTCTCCATCCCCGCATCGCAATCCATTAGCCTGTAAAAGATATTAGGAAAACGAAAAACATGGGTTAAGTACAAAGTACTTAGTGGGAGCAATGTGTGACATATTATAATGATATACATATTAAAAATATCATGTAAACATCAATGATCATTGCTTGTCATCGAGTCAAAGACTCCTGTTGAATCGGGCTAAGGTCCCTGTTTTATCGGACATAAGTCCCTGTTTTATCGGACCTAAACCCCTGTTGTTTGATGACATATGCAATAGACATTTATATATTCAATTATAAAAATCATTGCACACATATATCATAAAAGAATTTAAAAGTGCACAATTAATCATAGAATAAAATATCACATATAACATGTAAATATAAATGATTAAATAATTAAAATAAGGTTAGAACTCCCACCTCAAAAGCAGATATAAACGTGTGCTAAGTTGCGTGGAAAATCTAGCTCCCTAAGTCCTTATTTCCTACATTGAATGTATTCAATGAATTAGACATCGAAAGACAAAACTAAATATTCTATATAAAAGAAAAAGAATGACTTTTTGAAAGGTTAAAAGAAATATTTGGCATTTTGAAAAGGTTTGGGAACACTTTTGGAATATGAAAAAGGTAATTTTCGAGTTTGGAAAAGTTTTGGGCCAAACTGTAATTTTAGAAAAGTTCAAGGGTCAAATCGTAATTTTCGAAAGTTCGGGGACTAAAAATGAAATTTTGAAAATATGGGTTGAAACAGAATTTCAATAAGTTTTGTGGTATAAAAATGGAATTTCTAAAAGAATTGGGTAAAAATATAATTTTTATAAAGTTTGGGGTCAAATTGGAAATTCTAGAAAGATTTGGGGACTAATTTGGAAATTCTAAACATTTGTGGGTAAATATGTAAATTTCGTATCTGAATTGGGGTAATCTTAGGGTTTGTAAACTCTAGGGACCACTTTGCAAAAACTGGATAAGTTCTTGAAAGAATTACGAAAATGCCCCTCTATCCCCAAAACCCTAATTTTCTTCTTCTTCTCCCTCTTTTCCTAACCCTAGCCGCCAACCCTATCTCTTCCCACTCCAGCCGCCGCCGCCGCCCCCCATACTGCCCACAGCCGCCGCTGCTCCTCCCCCCTCTTCTTCCTCTCCCTTCTTCTTCTCTTCTCTTTCTTTCTTCTTCTCCTTTCTTCTTCTCTTCTCCTTCTTTCTTCTTCTCCCTTCTTCTTCTCCCCCCCCCCTCTCTCTGAAACCCCTCTGCCCACCCCCTTTCTGTTTCTCCCTCCCTTTCTCTTGGCTCCCCCTTTTCCCTCTCCCTCCCTCTCTTGGTTTTCCCTCTGCCCGCCACCCCCCCTTTTCGTTTTTTTTTTTCTCTCCTCCTCTGCCGCCCCACTGCCGCCCCTTCCACTTCCCAAAATAAAAAAAAAAACACTGAAATATGGGAGACTATGGTGGGAAAAATAAGAAAATAAAATTTTTGGCTTATCGCCGCCGCCGGCGGCCAGCCATGTGGCGGCGCCGGTGGTGGCTGCCAATCGGAAAATTAGAGAGAGCTTACCTCGGGATTTGTGATTATGAGGGAAAAAAAATGATTATTAAGTTAATCCCTATCTATTTATAGGTGTAAGAAAATAAATATTTAATGGGCCGGGTTAAATAATTAATTAAGCCCATTAGATAAATTTTTGGGTATTACACATACAACCAGCAACTAGTACAGCATCATCTAGTTCACCCTTTCAGGCAACACAACAAAGACCTAGTAGAACATGGGATAATAGGACACGAAATGGACCTAGACCAATACCAACGATACCAGAAAATTATAAGCCTATTATTCCTTATACAGAAAGTTTAGAAAGAAATAACTATACAAATAAAGGGAAAAGAATGGCTTTAGAAAGACCAATAACTTTTCAAACTTTGGGAAAACCTCAAGTTCTAAAGATTACAGCACACGAACCTCAGACTTGGACAAATGTAATTGATGTATGGAAATCATCAGTCATAGGAGACTATATTAGACATATGCAAGATGCTAGTACAGAACAATTATTTACTTATATAGAAACTTTTCTGGGAGAAAGTACAAAGTCCATGTGGGATGAATGGAAACAAAGATTTCCATCAGATTATAATGAACTAGTAATGGAGGGGAATAATCCTTATAATTTTGTCAATAAAATTAGTAATTTAATTACAGGCACAGATTCTAATATAGGATTGGAGGATCAACAAAATGATGCTCTTATTAGCTTAGAACAACTTAGTTTAAAAAGATGGGATAATATAAAAGAATTCTTACAAGATTATTTTTATTATACTACAATCTTTCTGTAGTGATTAAAGCTTTAAAAGTGCAAGATCTTCACCTTCTGGTTTACATGAAACAGAGGATTTAACATATAAGTACAATGAGAAAACCATATAAAAGCATGATTTTGGGCCTAAGAAATTAACTCTAAAGCTTCTTATCAGGTATTCATAATGTGAAGATTTTAGAAGTTTCAAGATTAAGATTCTTCTGAAAATTTAAAGCATATGGCAGCTGAAAACAATCCAAGCCTTGGTATCTAAAAGTTTCCCAATTAAAAGAATTGAAAGAACAAAAACAAAAATTGAAATAAAGAAAAAAAATTATCACATTGCATTTCCAGCAAGAAAATATCTTGAACAATTTAGAAAATTTTCAAGCATTTTTTTTTAAAAAAACGCAATATAAATGCACGTGTATTATTGCAACAAGGGATTTGAAATGAATCAAGAAAAAAGGATTACCCAAAACCGAGGTGGGTGAAGAAAACTGGAGGAGATTTGAAATAGAGGCAACCCCAATGGCAATGATATTGGAGAAAATGAGCTGACGAGTTGCAGAAATCGAAATGGAGGAAGGAGAAAATGTAAAGAGAGAAAAGACAGACAGGAATAGAGTGAAAATGGCGTAAGGGAGGGAGATTTAGGCAAAAAGGAGCCCTTTAGCCATTCGAAGTCCGAAGCAATTGCAAATGCACGGGGACTCTCTCCTCCAAAATAAATTATTCTAATACAAAACCCAGTCTCCCCAATTAAACCTTTTTATTTTCTTCAAATTTCTTGAATTTGTTTTTAAAGGATAAATTTCTTGAAGTTAATCAACAATAAAGCCCGCTAAACTACCTAGAAAGGATCCTATCTATGTACATTTCGTTTTTAAAAAAAATGGCATATATAGAAAGAGATTTCATTGTATTATATTTTAGCAGTTTCTTGCTGTTTTGAAGACTTCTGTTTCAATTTCTTTCTCAATGGAACATATGCCAATGGCGACAATGACCAAAAGGTCCAAAACTGCTGGGAAATACATGGTCAGAAGAAAAACTAACATCGAAAAATATATTTTTAAAAAGTCTCAACACATTTATGTACAATCTTTTATGATCTTTTATCAATTCAGCCTAAACCATCTAATTACAACATACAAGAGCTACAACACTCCGCATGATCATAGGTGGGCTCTAGCATCAATCCTATAGAGGAAATTAATTAACTTTCAGCCGTCAAAAGACTCAAAACTGATGTAAAAAATCATCAAAATCATCGACGGATCCCACCCCCAAATCCACCCCAAAATTGACATGAGTGCTGACACCCCAGAAGAAATAACCACAATGGTCAGACCCTGCTCTACAAGTAATCACATGATGAGACATGATCAGGAGTTTAACGAACTCTGAACATCTTCTTCGGTTTCTTGTTTTGTCGAGGGGAATAATGCAACAAAAGAATCATTGACATTCCTCTTCTCTTTGTTGTTTGTGTTGGGCACAATTGTAAATGCTGAATAAAATAATCAAGAAATAAATGACACCAATAATTTAAGCGTGTTTCGCCATTAATTTTGGGCTATGTCCACCTCTCAAACTCCAAATTTCCTTCAATTATAAAATAGTACGTACAAAAAGAGTCTTCTCTAAAATAACAATTTTAGAGACAATACAAAGTGAGATAAAAATAGTGGTCAAGTATTTCCCAAAAATACTCCAAATGATTTTTCTTCACTATTTTTATCCCTCCCCTTTTTGAAAATAATTTCAAAAGCTCACAAAATAAACTCTCACAAAACTTGCTTCTTTAGAGAACTCTGAATATATTGAAGCTTGAAATTGTATTTGGATTTGGATGATTTGAAGACTAACAAATGGTGCCTATTTATAGACATAATTGGTTCATAGGTTTAATGAATCAAAAGGCCAATTGATGGTTTGGCATGAATTTTCACCTAGCAATGTTAGGCTAGGTAGATTTAATTCCTTTGGTTTTGAGAAAATCAAGTGGAGGGATCAATATCAAATCTCCCCTCCCGACTACATCAAAGGTTTCACCATTCCGATAGTTGATCGATAGAATTCAAACTTTTCTTTGAGCATAACTTTTGTTAACATATCTGATCCATTTTCATCTGTATGAATCTTGTCAACCTATAGTAACTTCTCCTCCAATACATATCTGATTCAATGATATCTCACATCAATATGCTTAGATCTTGAATGAAATGAAGAATTCTTCCCAAGATGAATAGAACTCTGGCTACCACAAAATAATTGATATTTGTCTTGCTGCACACCAAGTTCTTTTTAAAAAAATTTCATCCACAACAACTCTTTACAAGCTTCTATTGATGCAATAAACTCCGCTTCAGTAGTAGAAAGAGTAGCACATTTCTATAATCTTGACTGCCATGATACAATTCCACCTGCAAATGTAACTAAGTAGCCTGAAGTATTCCTTCTTGAGTCTATGTCACCAACCATATCTACATCGGTATAACCAACCAACACAGGTTTGACATCTCCAAAGGATAAATAAATTTTGGAAGTACCTTGAAGACACTTGAAAATTCATTTTACTGCAGCCTAATGTTCTTTTCCAAGATTTGAAAGAAACCTACTACAACTCTAACTGCGTAAGCAATATCTGGTCATCAAACTTCCAACTGCTGAAGCATATGGAATCATTTTCATATCTTCATTCTCTTTATCTGTGGAAGGGCACTGCTTAGTACTTAGCTTAAAGTGACTAGCAAGAGGACAACTAATTGTTTTAGCTTTATCCATGTTAAATCTTTGATGTACTTTTTCAATGTATTTTTCTTGTGACAACCACAGTTTCTTGACACATTTTTTTCTGATGATATTTATGCCAAGAATATGTTGTGCTGGACCTAAGTCTTTCATGGCAAAAGACTTCCTCAATTGTTCTTTCAAATTTTTAATTCTGGAAACATTCTGGCCAACAATCAACATATCATCCACATAGAGTAAAAGAACAATGAAATCACATTCAGAGAATTTCTGCACAAAAACACAATGGTCTGAAGTAGTCTTTTTGTAGCCTTGCTCCCCCATAATAGATTCAAATTTCTTGTACCATTGTCTCGGTGCTTGTTTCAAGCCATAAAGACTTTTTTTTCAGTCTGCAAACACAATCTTCTTTTCCTTTTTGTTTGAAACCCTCTGGCTACTCCATGTATATTTCTTCTTCCAAATCACCATGTAAGAAGGCAGTTTTGACATCCATTTGCTCAATTTCCAAGTCAAGACTCGCTGCTAACCCAAGCATTGTTATGATGAATGTCATCTTCACAACTGGTGAGAAAATCTCATCAAAGTCAATTCATTTTCTTTGATGAAATCCCTTGACAACTAGTCTGGCTTTGAATCTTGGACTGGATCAATGTTCTTCGTGTTTGATTTTGAACACCCATTTATTTTTCAAAGCCCTTTTACCTTTTGGTAGCTTTACCAATTCAAACGTCTTATTCTCATGCAAGGATTTTATTTCATCTTGCATGGCTTCAATCCACTTCTGTTTGGATTCACAGTTCATGGCTTCTTCAAAGCTTTTTGGTTCTCTCCCATTAGTGAGTAACACATAATCATTGGTTGAATATCTTGTAGAAGGTTGTTTTGTTCTATTACTTCTTCTTAGAGGAACTAGAGAGGCCACAAGTATTGGTTCTGGCTGATGAATTTTATCTTCTTCGTCTTCATAACCAACTTCTATAGGAGTATCATCTTCATCAGGTAAATTAACTTGACATTTTTCTCCAACTTGTCTTGGCACCGGTGTTGGAGGAATTAATTTTAGATTTAATGAGCCATCATTGGAATCAGGAACATCCTTCTTCATTTTTTCAGTCGTCAATGGTCTCATTTTCAATAAACACGGCATCACAGCTTCTAATGAGTTTCTTGTCAATTGGATCATAAAACCTATAGCCAAATTGATCTTGACCATATTCAATAAAAATACACTGTCGTGTCTTGACATCAAGTTTGGATCTCTCATCTTTCGGGATATGTACAAATGCTTTTGCAGCCAAACACCCGCAGATGACCATATGAAACATTATTTTCTTACCATACTTTTTCAGGAACATCCAATTCAAGAGGGATACATGGTGAAAGATTCAATATGTATGCAACTGTGTATAGAGTTTCACCCCAAAAAGGTCATAGACAACTTTGCATGTGAGAGTAAACATCTGACTCTTTCCATCAAAGTACTATTCATCCTCTCGGCCATGCTATTTAATTGCGGTGTTTTCGGAGGTGTTGTCTGATGTCGAATATCATGCTCTTTGCAGTAAGCATGAAATGGTCCAATGTATTCTCCACCATTATCTGTCCGAATGCACTTTAATTTCTTTCCAGTTTGTCTCTCAACTAAGGCATGAAATTGTTTAAAGACATCTAACACTTTATCTTTTGTCTTCAAATATACCCATGTCTTTCTTGAATGATCATCAATGAAAGTCACAAAATACTGAGCACCGCCAAGTGACTTAGGCATTGGTTCGCACAAATCTGAATGAACCAAATCTAGCACATCCTTCATTCTGGAAGGAGAGAAACTTTTGAAAGCAACCCTGTTTTGCTTGCCTGCTAGACAATCAGCACATTTCTCCAAATGCGCTTTATCTATATTAGGTAGCATCTTCTTCTTGACAAAACTTGCCAATCCTTTTCCACCAATATGACAGAGTCTCTTGTGCCATAATTCAACAACACTATCTTTCTCTACAGCATTTACAGTGTCAGTTAAGAGCTTTGCATTCATTACATACAATATTATTTGCTTTGTACCTCGAGCCACCACCATGAAACCTTTAGTAAGCTTCCACTGGCTATTGAAAAATGTATTACAAAAGCCTGCATCATCAAGCTTTCCTGTAGAGATTAAATTTAGGCGAATATCTAGAATATGCCTGACATCTCTTAGGATTAATTTGGTGCCATTTTTTGTTTGCAAGAAAACGTCTCATGTGCCAACAACTTTTGATATATTATCATTTCCCATCTTGACTGTGCTAAAATCTCTTGTTGTATAAGATGAGAAGAATTCTCTTCGAGATGTAGCATGAATATTAGCACCATTGTCAATCACCCAACTGGTCTCGTGGGATGCAATATTGACAATATCTTCATCATAAACGACATGAAATTCATCATTAATGGTATGTGTTTGTTCATCATTATTGTTGACTTCATTGCTTTTGTTCTTCTTCTGTTCACTTTTGAATTTTCGACATAACTTTTTTATGTGACCCTTCTTTTTACAATAATGGCATTCAATATTGGCATATTTGTTCGACTTTCCTCTGCTCTTTCCTCTAGGGTTCTGTTCCTTAGACTGCCTCCTTCCCCTCGAGTCTACCACCAAAACATCTGGTTGTGAATAAGATGAAATTTGTGATCTCCTTCTCATTTCTTCGTTTAAGACTCCACTTTTAACAAATTCCATATTTACTACACTATCTGGTGCAGTGTTGGTGAGTGAGATCTTCAAAGTTTCTCATGACTCTGGTAGAGAGGCTAATACCATTAGAGCAAATACTTCATCATCCAGCTTTATGTCCAATCTGGACAGCTGGTCCAGAATACCTTGCATCTCGTTCAGATGGTCTGCTACAGTAGTTCCTTCATTGTATTTCAATTGCATTATTTTTGTCAGGTAAAATAATTTATTATTCCCCATCTTTGATGCATACAATTGTTCAAGTTTACTCCAAAGTGTCCGAGCATGAGTCTCATTACAGATGTGGTTGTAGACATTGTCTTCAACATATTGACGGATAAAACTACATACCTGTTCATGCTCAAATTCCCACTTTTCATCTGACTTTCCTTCAGGTTTAGCAATTGCAAATATTGGTAGATGCATTTTCATCACAAATAGAAGATCCTTCATTTTACTTCTCCACATGTGATAATTTGTTCAATTTAAGTTGATCATCTTGGTATTATTTGCCTCCATCGTGACATACATTAATTCCAATAAAATCTTTTCTAATATGGAAGATCAGTCAAAGCTGCAACCATAGAGCATACTAAGAGTTTTATGAAACTAACAAACAAAGCTCTGATACCACTTGTTGGGCACAACGATAATAATTGCTCAGAATAAATGCTGAATAAAATAATCAAGAAATAAATTACATCAATAATTTAACGTGGTTCACCCTTAATTTTGGACTACGTCCACCTCTCAAACTACAAATTTCCTTCCACTATAAAATAGTAGGTACAAAGAGAGTCTTCTCTAAAATAACAATTTTAGAGGACAATACAAAGTGAGATAAAAATAGTGACACTCAAGTATTTCCCAAAAATACCCCCAAATGATTTTTCTTCACTATTTTTATCACTCCTCTTTTTGAAAATAATTTCAAAAGCTCACAAAATAAACTCTCACAAAACTTGCTTCTTCAGATAACTTTTCTGAATATATTGAAGCTTGGAATTGTATTTGGATTTGGATTTGGATGATTTGAAGACTAACAAATGGTGCCTATTTATAGGCATAATTAGTTCATAGGTTTAATGAATCAAAATGTCAATTGATGGTTTGTCATGGATTTTCACCTAACAATGTTAGGCTAGGTAGATTTAATTCCTTTGGTTTTGAGAAAATCAATTGGAGGGATCACTATCAGTTTGATTGATCCCTTGCAGTATCAGGAATTATTTGCGGTGTCTTCAAGAAAATTTTTGCAGGTGTGACGACCCTAGTATGTGGTACGGTAAATGGGTGGATGTTCTTGAATTATCTGTACGTGTTTAAGTGCTTGGCATCCTTGATCAAACTTGTGGTTGCACCTATAGTAACTTCTGCAACCAATCATGGTTCCATATTCCATATGAGCATATTTATATATTGATTGGGGAAATTAACATTAACAACTTGTAATATATGAGAATTGGTGAAGAAATATATTGAACCAACCTTGGATGTTGAGCACCGGGGATGTTTTTTAGTCCATACTTCCTCCATGAATGGCCATCATCAATAAAACTGGAGGACTCCGTCAACCATGTCTCTGAAGTTCTCCTGCATTTAATTTTGGAAAGAATTTGTCAGAGATTTAATTTTTCAGCCTTTGGGTTCAAAAGAAATCATGACAAATTAAAGACAGCCAACTCCTATTTTATATATTGATTGGGGAAATTAACATTAGCAACTTGTAATATATGAGAAGTGGTGAAGAAATATATTGAACTAACCTCCTTTGATATTGAGCATGGAGGATGTCTTTTTGGCCATACTTCCACCATGCATGGCCATCATCAATCAAACTGGAGGAATCCTTCTAACGTGTCTCTGAAATTTCCTTGAATTTAATTTTGGAAAGAATTGTCAGATATTTAATTTTTTTCAGCCTTTGGGTTCAAAAGAAATCATGACAAATTAGACACCAACTCCTATTGTTTATCATTGGACAATTTGAATAGTTCCGAAACGTTTCTCATGATTTTTCTATCCTATAAACTATTGTCTCAATGATAATCAACTACCACTTCTAACTTTATTATTCTTAATGTTTCTCAGTTGATTGACTACGCAAGAAATGATGCTAAGAACATCATCTTTTAGTAATACTAACCCAAGTAGGCCACCACCAAAAAGAAAAATGTCTTCATCGATATCAATATTGAAAATACGGAAATAGCCACTATTGATCCAAAAAAAAAAAAGGGGAAATCTCCTCCTACGTGTCATCAAACCTTTTCCTAAAAAAAGGGGGCTGGGGGGGGGGGGGGAATTACCTTCGAGCTTTTAGGTCTACCACAATGATTGGTATGTTATCCTTACTCCCCTTGCGAAGAGCAAGCATTGACAGGTACTCAGCTGCTGATTGAGCTGCAGGATCAACTCCTTGTCCCCTTTCCAGAATAGGGGAAAAGGGGACAGTACCAGTACCATTCTTCTTGTGCCAAAGTAAAATCCTTCCCCTTGCAACTTCACATGCTTCCTCATTGGTCAAGACACCCCACAATCCGTCACTTGCTAAAATAAGACACTCATCTTCCCTAGCACGTGATACAAACATGACCTCTGGATCTGGTATGATCCATGGTTTTAGGTATCTGTCACCTATCGCTCTTGACATTGAAAGAACACCAAAAAGACGGTGTTCATTCCACTGGATGAGCTTTCCCCCAGATGCTTCAATCCTTGCATATTCATCTTCTCTATTTACCTTATGATCAACAGATAATGCTACGGCTTCCTTACCGCGATAAAGGACTGCCCTTGAATCACCGCAATTTGCAACTATAACGTGGGACGAACTTAAAACTGCCACCACAGCAGTAGAACAGACAGTTTCAGGGGCAACAGGCTCAGAAATGTAGCTAGAAGCATCAGCATTTTCGGTAGACATAGCTTTGCTGACTTTTCCCCCAACTTCATGATCAACCTTCAGAAAACAACTTGTAAATACCTTCTCCCATTGCATCTGTTGAGCATCGCTCATGCTGTGATCAACCATATCATCCTTCAATACTTTCAACTCCTCAGCCAATGCCACATGTATTCGTTCACTACAGTAGTTTGCAACCTGAGATCCTCCATGGCCATCATATACACCAAAAAAGTGACTCCAGGTTTCATTCCCATCAGCCATACAGCGACTGTCAAACATCTTGGTGGGAATTCTTATGAAATAAGGTACAATCTTAACAGCATCCTCCATTTCTGGCCTAATTCCAAGTATAGATGCAGAACCCCAGACTGGCACACAATCCATTTCATAAACACTCTTTATACCTACCATGTAAGGATCCTTCACATTGGCCAAGAAAAGAGCCAGTAGCTCAAGGTTTGAAACATGATCAGCTAAGCGTAAAGGTATTCTTCGGGTGGTATCAAAAGGGAGCCATTCTGTCATAATTCCCTTATGTTCATCAGCAGCCAATGAAATTTCATCTTTTTCACTTTCCTGCATGACGCCAGTGCTTAATATATCAACATCGGTACATGTTTAGGTGATACGTCAACCTCCATCCACATTCTCCTCCACCATATAGAAATCCTATCTACTCTCAAATTCACAATTAATTTGCTATGTCCACATTCCCATTTCATTTAAATATTTACAAATAAACCTCTTCGGTTAAAGACGAAAAGACACATATCCACTTAAGCATGAACCACAGAATTTGACCCTCATAAATTAAATATTCACATTTCTATTTTAAATTATGAAAATTACTTTCTCACAATAAAATTATTTTTCATTTAAAATTTCATAAACAACTTCATCAACATTCTACTATAGAATATGTGATTCCACCAGTGACCACAATAATAGCAGGAATAATTTGTTTACATTCTCATGGTCAAAAGCTCTTCATCAATTTTATATCAAGTAAAAAAGATAATCAAATTTCATATAGAGAGTATGTTTTAGGGTCTAAAATATGGCCATTCACTTGTTTTAGATTATTATTGCTTCTCAGTTGTGATATTTTTCACACAATGCTCGAAAAACCATTGAAAAGAACAGTTTCTAAGGATATCATATAGGTGCTATAGAGGTTGGAAGGTACGAGCCAAGTATGGGAGGATAAATAGTATGGCATTAGTTCCAGAAGAAATGAGTTTACTTTCTGTTTATGTGTAAGCACAAAATGAGGTAAACAATTTAGCATCTTTTATCAAGAAAACATCCTTAGAATCAAAGTAGTCCAAACGCCCAATGAGGCATATGGAGTATGACAAAACTTCAAACCTCATGATACTTCCGGAAACTCACTTAAATTTTTAAGAGGAATAGATAATTGATTGCTGCGAAGGCAATGAATTTCACGCTACTCCACTCCCCTTAGCCTTTTTTTAATATAAACCGGAAAATGTATTACCCAAGAACAATAAAGCAGTGGACCCAAGACCACTTTTGGTGATTGATTATACACAAAAAAAAAAAAAAATATATATATATATATATAAGTATTTTTATGTAATTTTATTATATTATTTATGTTTAATTTCATTTAAATTATGTTAATTTATGATTATTTTACATTTTCTATTAATATTTTTTGTTTATAGGGTTTTTAGATATTTATTGTGTTTTTGTAAAAATAAAAAATAAAAAAATTTAGTCCTACATTGGATGACACGTGACGGTGCCACATATACAAATGAAATACAATGAGCGAATCAGATGACGTCACGTCGAACTCGCTTTCAAAATGCGAGAAACAAATTGTGAGGATATGTGTGGCACGTAGAGAATGGCGACTTGACTAAATCTAGACGAATCTTGCCTTTGACAATAACAAAACACGTGACAGCAAGCACAAAATGAATGGTTATCTGTGTGCCAAACTTCAGATCAATCACATGGCGACATGTGGCATGAAAGGCAGCTTGAGAAATGCTCGATCAATCAGATAGTGACGCGTGACGATTCATACAACTTTCTCCACTTCACGCGTTTTGCCTTAATGTTTTAGAAACTCCACTGTCTCCCACTACTTTTATTTTGATAATATTTTATTTATTTTTATTCCAAATTTGCCCTTGTAAATTTCTATAAATTTGGTACAAAATTTACTATGTTTGTACAATCTTCTACAACTAAAAAATTTGTCAATTTTTTTACCAATATTTTGTAATAGATCTTAAGTATTTTTATAAATTTTTAGAATTTATTTTGAAAGATGTTTGATTGATAATCATAGATGCTTATGTTACTAGTAGCATCAGTTAATTTAATTAAATTGCAACTCTTAACTTAATTAATTTAACATAAATTAAATTATGTTTAATTGAAGCTCGTTATTATATATAATTTAATGTTGGTGATATCTTATAAATTTAATGTAATTTAATTAAATATTCTATTCACACTAATTGGTAAAATGATATTTAATTAAATTAAATATTAATCTATTTGAATTTATCAAGATTAATCTGTATTAACTACTCAATAAGTTCTTTATCAATAATTTATCCCATTAAATAAATAATTTGATATAAGTTCCTTACTAACGTCTTTTATTAATTTATTTACATTAAAAATCTTTTGTATAATTAATTTTTTAAAATATATATATATATAATTAAAACAAATATATTTCTTTTAAGTTTGTTTAATTTAATTTTGTTTTATACACTTTTAAAACTCTCCCAAAAATTAATATTTTATTAATAAATTTAAATTTTAGAATTTTCACAAATTCCATGAATACAATCTTTATTTGCCAATTAAAATTTGATAGTCACACAATATTCTTATCATTCAATGAATATATTCATTTTCATGCGCGTTTTGAGTCACTGAGTACTTCACCCCTATTCTTAATTGCTAGAAAACCAGCTTTCAGCATTTCCTTTTTCAGTTGCTTGTTCTAAATTGTTCTCATTTACTTTTTACTTCTCCTTTTAACTTTAGAAAAAGTTCTGAAACTATTGTAGCCTTCTTCACTAGATGTTATTTCCAGCAAATAGGGCATTTATGGGATCCTAAAATTAAACCCTATTCCTCAATCAACTACAAAACTCTCAAATATGCATAAGTATACTAATCAAGAAATTTCGATGGGTACTCAATGGTATGGTAATAGCAACATACCTGCGCCCGGACTATAACCTGCTTGAAGGAATCAATAGTTTCATCAATATTTATAAAAGCCGCGTCCTTCTTCTGTACCAGCAATTCAAGAAAAAGTAAAAATAAGCAATAACAGAACAAATGATTCATCACTTGTATAATTTATGTTCTTTTTGGCTGAATTAAATAATGTCCTTCCTCCACGGCACCAAAACACCCTGGCTCACTCAAAAGTGCTGTTGTATGGAGCATGAAGGTCCATTCTCTATTTTCTTGCCAATGGTTTCCAAAACTAAAATTTATAAATATTAGACAACTTTGTCCAAGTGATATTAGTATCAAATTTCGGAATGCTTCTATTTTTCTCTGGTATCAAAGTTTGCAATGCTTTATTTTTCTCACTTATCCTGCTTCTTGTCTCTACAATATACAGGCTTATTATAACTCATCATATACTTACAAAAGACAAAGCATGCCACTTTAGCAGTACAAAGGAGTAACAAACTTATCATAATTTTCAAAAAGGGTTTATTGTCACCAAGCAAATAAAAAGTAGCAGCACAGCCTTTTCATACAGATTATGAAGTTCAGCTGCTATTCTTCTTTTAGATGCTCTGTGCAACGCAAATTCAGTTTCTTTTCTTTTTTTTGCTTTGAGAAAGTTAAACAAGGAATGAAAAATAAAAGTCACCATGAAATACATCATTTTAAATTAAAATTTCTTTTAAAAAAAAAGTCACATTCAAGGTGAACTGAAAATTAAAATTTGGTAACCAACTTTGTTTTGTTCGTGATCACTAGTCTGTACGATAACAAATTAGTACAAAAGCAGAAAAAAAAGAATGAACTTAGATTTACTTACAGATGGAGAAGTGACCTCTTCCACAACCTTGGTTGGGACAGCCACTGGAATGTACTCATTCAGCATATCATGCTGTGCTTCAACAATTTTCTTGGCTGATTCTGCAACAGAAGAGCTACATTCACTAACCTCAATGATCTTCAAGGTGAAATGTTCTCCAAAACTGTAAGGAATTTCTTCAAGCTTGACACAGTTTTTCACCACTAGCCGTTCAAGGCAGGGAAGAGAGTCATCCTGCGCTTTCCACTTTGTAATATTCAAACCCTCTAATTTCAAGAATTTGAGTCTCAAGAACTCATCATTTACCATCTCCCAACATGGCCCATCAAAGGACCTTGACAGTAATTTGAGGGCCTGAAGATTAGGTAACTTTGCAATGGTAGATATTTTTTGCCATGGGAGTCCAAGGTTTGATAAAGTCAGTTCCCTAACAGTTGAGACTCTGAACATTTGGCAACATCCTCGCCAGCATTTCTGCATCTTCTTTATGAGAAACGTAAAGTGAAGAGAATGTGATCACGTTGTATAATATCATCGACTTCTCAAAGTCATAGTCAACCAAAGAGACAGTAGCACCAGAAGGAATGTCTACATGTCTCAGCCTTTTCATTTTGCAGATGGTATTTGGCAGAGCAATTATAGAATCATAGCTACGTAGAAACAGAGTTTCTAGATAGGATAGGCTTTCTATTGAGGCAGGAACAGATGTGAAATCACCAGTAATTGCTAAGTATCTCAAATAAACAAGTGAAGTTAGTTCCTCAGGAAAAACAATCCCTATTTGTAGAACTTCCAAGTCGAGCACCCTAAGAAGCTTAAACCTGCTGAAAATATCTGGGGCATTTAGATACTCATTAGAGGAACTACACGGATGGAAGAGCAGAGAGCGGACATTTCGACCTTTAGGTTTTGAGTTAACAAAATAACTCCATTCAGTATGAATGCAGCATCGATATTGCTCATGCTCCACTCCATTTGAGTGAACCTGTGAAGTACTTAGTAATTGTACAAAGCCTTCTCTTTCACCTTTGGTCACACAGAAATAATGTAACAGATCATGGACATGGCATTCTTTGATCCTCTCCCTGAAGCTTCTATTGTCAACAATTACTAAATTTCTGTTAATTAGATCCATCAAGTATTCATTTGCCACATCCTCCAGGCTTTTCCCCTCAGTTTTTGGTATAAAGCCTTCAGCAATCCATAATCGGACCAACCTCTTGACCTTAATCTTGTTTTCCGTTTGGAAAGTTGCAAAATAGAGAAAACATGATTTTAGAACATCTGGTAAATGCTTATAACTGCGTTCCAGTATGTCCATGCACCCTTCACGAGCAATGTATGAACTTGGACTTTGGGCTACATGTTGCCAGGAGTCCAAATCTTTTCCTATCTTTGCCAGGACATCAGCAACCAAACCAATAGCCAAAGGTAGCCCTTTGCACTTCTTAGCAATCTGTTTACCAATTCCTAATAATTTTGGAGGGCAAACATCATTGGGGAATAACTTCACTTCCAATAACCTCCAACTTTCCCCTTCAGAAAGTGGATGAAGAACGTGAGGATAACCTAACTGCAAAGCGACATTGAGAATTTGGCTTGTCAGAAGAACTCGACTCCCACATTCATCATCTGGAAATGACCCCTTAATTTTATCCCATGCCTTAATATCCCAAATATCATCCAAAACAATGAGGAATCTACTTCAGAAGATTAAGCCTGATACTCTTGAGCTCACTAGGCTTTATCTTAGACATTTCATGGCTTCAAAGCCAGGAGAACTGTCTGATATTGTTATGACTAGTAAAGTTGTAGCAAGTTTAGTTCATTTTGTCCTCCAGTATCTACCGGACTCCCTGAAGGATATACTTGGTGAAGGCTTGATTATCTTGATATCTTTCCTTGTGCATCCACCTTTGGAGACCATAAAGGGTCAGCGATTGTTAACAGAAGCTGATGCAGTTTTGAGCAATATCACACATCTCATATGCTTCATTGATCAAACTCATGAAGACATTGGTGAGCTTCTTCTTGTCTACCTCATAAAGGTGGAAATTATCAAAGCAGAAGTCAAAGAACTGTATGTTTATATTTCTGATTTATCACTTATTGATTTCCCCAAGACTAATGGACTGGGATTTATTGATTTCTTTGTGGAAAATCTTGAAATGATGTTGGAAATCAGATAGACCTTTCTAAGGTCTTTTGAGAAGAAAAAAATTGCTAGAATGCACAAGGAGCTAGTGTGTCTAAGGTGCTTTATGAAGGATTCTTTTCAGCTACAGAATGAGGAAGTGGAGGTAAAATATCTTTGGATGCGAATTCTCAATGTCGCATACAAAGCAGAACATGTCATTGACTGTTTAATACATTCTCCAATTTGGTACAGTATCATATGCCTTTCTGATGTCATGCAAGAGATTAAGAATATCAATACCGAGGTCAAGAGAGTCCAAAAGGAACAGAGATACAAAGATGGTGTCCTCACTGCTAAATTTAATACCAGCCACATTACCCCTACTCTAGACAAAGTTTCAACATCTAGTGATGGTGCAGATACTGTGGCATTCAATGATGAGGCAAATGCAGTGTTGGATCTCCTTATAGGAGGATCAACAGATCTTCAGGTGGTGTCAATTATTGGTATGCCTGGAATAGGTAAGACTACACTGGCAAATAAAGTTTACAGTCATCGTTCAATTAACCTTCGTTTCCACAAGCGCGCATGGTGCTCGATCTCTGGAGCTTACAAAATTAGTGACTTATTACTTTGCATTTTGGAATGCCTTGATAACATTGATGATAGAATTCGTGATATGATGTATGAAGATTTAGCTCACCATCTTCACAGATGTTTGTTGGGATTTCGTTACCTCATTGTTATAGATGATATTTGGGGAATTGCACCATGGAATGAATTAAAGGATTCATTTCCAAGTGGTCATGAGGGAAGTAGAATTTTGTTCACAAGCCAAAACCGTAATGTAGCTTTGGAAACCCAACTTCCCTTCCATCTTTATCCTCTCCATCCACTCACCACGGATAAAAGTTGGGAGTTGTTCCAAGCGAAGCTAATTGTAGATTGCAACCTCCCTCAAAGTTTTTTGACAATTGGTGAGCAAATTGCTGAAAATTGCGCTGGGCTGCCTTTGGCGATTGTTACCGTTGCAGGTCTTCTCTCAAGGACAGATAAGAAGCTTGATTTTTGGAGACAAATTGCTCAAAATACAAGTTCATTTATGGATAGAGAAGAAAGGTACCAGAAAATACTAGAACTATGTTACATCTATCTACCGGATCATTTGAAACCATTCTTTCTTTACTTTGGAGCTTTCCAAGAGGATAAAGCAATAAATGCTCAGAAGTTGATTCAATTATGCATTGCTGAAGGATTTGTTCCAAAGATGAAGAAGGTAAATGTTGAACATGTGGCAAAGCAGTACTTGATGGATCTAGTTGCTAGAAGCCTATTGATTGTCACAACTAGAGGCCCCAGTGGTGAGATAAAAGCCTGCCATATGCATAATCTGCTACGTCGTTTGTGTCTTGTCAAAGTTGAGCAAGAAAGCTTTTTGAAATTGCTGCATATTTCTCAGTTTTCTTCCAATTCCAGAAAGCATTACCAATATCGGCTTTGCATTTATCGTGAGTGGTTGCCTTTTGTTTTATCAAGACCTACTGGCCCTCACGTGCGCTCCTTGCTCTTCTCACCCGAAGATAATTATTTGGAGGAACATCCTAATGACTCTTCCTTTTTTATCAGCTTTAGACTTCTTCGAGTGCTAAACATGGAAAGCATTTATTTGGATGGTTCATTCCCAATTGATATAATCCTATTGGTTCATTTGCGGTATTTGGCAGTTTGGGGTAAGATTTCTGCAGTTCCATCATCAATAGAGAAACTTTGGAACTTAGAAACATTTGTTGTGAAAGGTTCAAAGCATAAAACTCATTTGCCAAGTACAATTTGGAACATGAAAAACTTGAGACACTTAAATGTGAGGAACATGTCTTTGAATGTGTCTGAGATTGCAGAGTCTGCCAAATTAAGTATAGAAACTTTTGGGACATTACATGTTTCTTATGGAGAAGAAGCAAAAGAGTTGCTGAGGAGGTTACCAAAAGTTCGCAGATTGAGGTGCGTCTTATCAGAGGGAAGGAATTCTCCTAAGGACTGCAGTCAGGAATTTCCAAATACTCTGGAATCCCTGAATTTGCTTCACAGTGGAAGAAAGCTAAATTTTTCAGGAATGAAGTGTCCCGAAACACTCGAGAAATTGACTTTGTCGCAGTGTGGCACACGATGGAGCCAAATTTCCATCATTGGAAAGCTTCCCAAACTTCAAATTCTCAAATTACAGTCTGGTGCTTTTGTTGGGAAAAGTTGGGATATTGGTGATGATGAGTTTCCAGAGCTGAAATTTTTAAAATTGTTCAGATTAGACATTGAAGAATTGAATGCATCATCTTATCCCTTCCCCAGACTCAAGCATCTTGTTGTGGAACGTTGTCCCCGACTAGTTGAGATCCCTTCGATTCTTGGAGAAATTCCCACATTGGAGAAGATTGAGGTTCATCGTAGCAAGCATGCTGCGGCTTCAGCTAGAGAATTACTAGAGGAATTTGGTCATCTTGAACTCCTCCTCATTGATGGTGAAAAAGCTGAAGATCATTAGGATGTAACTCTATATCACACGTGAGTAAATTTGAACTCATTTTCTTATCTTAGTAATTATTAGCATGTAGTGATTGATTCTGCAAGAGGTGCATATTTTCCTAAAAAAAGTATATAAATAGAATATTCTATTTTGATTTCAAGTAAGTTTTGCTGAAAAGTTTTGGAATTATTAGTACTGTTGAGTTCAAGTACTGAAGATTTCTATTGCAACTCTTTTGACATTTTGTTTGCTGATAACTATGAGGAAGCTCTAAGGAAAGAATAGTCTTTTCTTCTCCTGTAATTGATTTTTTGTGTCAAGTTCATTTTTTGAAGTTGAGGAAGTATGCTTGAGAAAATGGATGAGAGATCAAAATCTAGAAATAGAAATGTCAAGCACATATTGTTTAATGAATAAGGCAAATGCTGAAATGCAATAAAGTTAAATCAGAGCCTTCTTTTTCTGATTTTAGATGTTTTGGTGAATTGGTCATAGAATACTATGTAAAATATGTATATTACCAAATTGTCATCTACTATATACTATTCGGCTAAGGAGTACTGTATGCTACAGTATTTTGAAAACACTTGCTGCCCTAAAAAATCTACATATTCTGAAAATTGAATTTGCTAAAATGGGATTCTTGGTGGTCTGGCTTTCAAATGGAAGTTGGTTGTGAGTGGAGACATAGATAAACAAGGAAGCAGCAAAATCTCATAAGAGAGCCATGATGAAGAAAATTTTATTCCCTTTAAACTAATGCACCTCAAGAAACTTTGTGAGTAAAATGTGACAATATACTATGACCTTTTCCTTCCATTGTCCTCTCAATAATTATTGGAGTCACCTACAAATGGACTGATCACATTGCAACCTTACTGTTTCTTGTTTTTCAGCTATGATCCCTGTGGGATGTATTTAGTGAAGGATAAATATATTTTCCTGTTTGTTGTCGTTCCTTCCCTGTCTATTTGAGTCTTGGTGTTCTGACCTACCACATACTTGCATGCATGTTTTTTTGTTAAGAATTGGCTTAAGTTGTTGAAGCAAAATTGGTTTGTTCTCTTCTCTGTTGCAGTATTATCTTCCTTTATAAAGTTGCTTTTTGTTACAAGCTATTTACTCTAACCTTGAGCTTCTTGGTGGCTATTCTTTCAGATATGAAGGATGCTGATTTACACGATTACTGCTTTTGGTTCCTGTAATACACTCCTTACACCAAGTTAGGTAGGCACGTTCAAATATTCTATTAGCATATGTAACATATATATGATATCTTAGTGGCCCTCTCTTAACAGGTGTCATTTTAGAAAATCTTTTTATTTTTACTGGATTATTCCCAACTATAGTGGTTGTCATTATTATTATTATTATTATTAGAATACACATGCTCAATAGGTTTTCTTTAGAGGAAATCTTATGCTCCATTTAGGTGTGTATTGTTACTCAAAATATGGTATAATTTGCTTGTTGGATTATGTTTCAGGGGAAAAAAAATGAATCTTGGAATTCGTGCTTTTTTATGACAAGTATTTTGGGGACAATTTGGATTTATTCAAAAAACAATTTACATTCAACTGAATCTCGAAGATGAATTTGATTGCATGATTTGGCACTTTTGGTAAATAGAAACCAATTTGATCATCCAAATTTGGAATCCATCCATTTCTTCAATTTGTCAGAAAAAATGGACAAAGATCAGAAATGTAATGTAGGATTTCATATAGAATCCATCCATTTATGCACTCAAAGACACACCAATTGATTATTTCAAGAACAGAAATGTCTAGCCATTTTAGTTTTAGTTCAGGCCATGTGGAAACTAAACCATTGAACTCAGTTTATTTCTGTTTCTGCAGTGAAAAGTTGGTTGTGCCAAAAGTTGAATCTGAAACTGGCCCAATCTCATGCTCAGCCACAGACTAATCTGAAAATTGCTGCATCTCAGTCGTCTCTCAAAAGTTAAAACACTTGATCATCTATTGTAAGCTTCTATGAAAAATATATCACGTAATATGTACATTTTTATGTTAATTTCTCTAATTTAGTAAATAATGTGGTTTGTTCATGGAACAATCTGTTCATAGACTATTTTCATATAAACACTTCGAAAAGGGATTATTTTCTCTATTTTACATGGAGGAATTTTATCAATTTCACTTCCAAACATGAATCTGTATTTGTGGTACTTATGTGATGTTAAAGGTAATGAGTTATATTGACTATTGGCTTTGGATATTGCTAAGAAAAATTGAATTATTGTTGATCTAAACAATGACTATGTGATGCTTTCTTTTGGGGTTTGTTTGGTTTGAAGGATTTGGAGCGGAAGGGATTTTTTTTCTCATTTTCCCTCACTTCCCCTTCTATACTTCCCTAAAAATTTGGAACTGCAAAGCGACATTGAGAATTTGGCTTGTCAGAAGAACTCGACTCCCACATTCATCATCTGGAAATGACCACTTAATTTCATCCCATGCCTTAATATCCCAAATATCATCCAAAACAATGAGGAATCTTCGCCCTTTCAGATTCTCGTGGACTTTGAAAGCTAATTCTTCATCAGACAGTTCAGACAGTTTGTCATGCCCACATATACCTTTCAGTATGTTCAGCAGTGATGTTCTACGGTTATGCACTTGAGAAACATGACACCATACACATTTGTCAAAATGACCGCGAATGCGAGGAGAATCAAATACTTTCATGGCTAGAGTTGTCTTCCCTATACCAGGCATACCAACAATCGCAACGATTTCAAGCCGGAGTGATCCACTTGCAAGTCGGTCAATTATGCTACCCATGTCATCTGCCAAACCCACAACATGAATGCTTAAAATCTCAGCTTCTTTGACTAGGTCAATTTTGGACTTAATTTCATCAGTGAGCACTGGAATCTTCTCTTGCTTTGCTTCAATCTTCTGCTTACCTTTCATCTTATAAAAGTCAAACTTAATAAGCTTTACTTGTTTTATGACATCTGAAAGGCTAACCATATGACGCCAAATAGGAGCATCCATGATTAAACTCGTGTCAATGGCATGTTCCGCTCTGTAGGCTACATTGATAATTCGCGTCCAAATGTCATCGAGTTCATTATGCTCATTTCGCAGCTTCAACAAACTGTGAAGAGACAATAGCTCCTTTTGGATTGTCACAATTTGATATTTTGCAAAAGTATTACCATCTGCATCACATTCCAGCCTCTCCTCTATCTTTTCCAATAGAAAATCAAAAAATCCCAATCCATTAGTCTTGGGAAAATCAGACAACGACGAATCAGAAATCTGAACAAATAGTTCTTTGATCTCTGCTTTGACATTGTCAATCCTTTGGAAGAGCTCATGAAGGAATTTATTCTGAGGTTCTCTTATGTGTTCAACGCGGATGGCGCAAATGAAAGATACAATATCACTAACAATGGCATCAATTTTTGTCAAAATCAAATTTTCACAACACTCGGGCGGATCCATCAGAAACATTATGAGTAACATCAGCTCCTCCCTAAGGGCAGAAATATATTCCTCCATAGAGACCTGTAGATTCTTGAACAGAAAATCGACAAAACTGGCAACAACTTCACCTGCCAAAGCGGCATCAGACCGTGAAAATTTTGATGCCTTGAGCACTCCAATGCACGTCTCTGTAACCTCAGGTGTGAAAAGCTCAATCTTTTGCAGTGGATCAGAAAGGACGCCACCAATTTCTGGTTCTCCCATTTCGCCGACCCAGAACAACAAAGTAGCGCATGAGGCCTTATTGATAAAACCTTGAACATGATTCCAGAAATCTTCAAGTTTCTCATACATAATGGCCCGTGTAGCCGCAAATTCGACAAACCCTCTAAGAAACATTAGGATCTCTTCAAGCTCTGTGATTTGCATCTTGAAATGGCCAGTAAAGATGGGTTTTGAGATGACAAGATGCTTCGAATTCTCAAGGGTATTGTTGATGAAGTCCAAGATCTCATAACTTGTGGAGAAATTGCATTTGAAGGAACATTCTAGCAAGTCAAGACAAATTTCTGCAATTTGCGGCTTAAAATGCTCTACCCTTTTCAGCAAATTTGAAGTCAGAATGTCCCATTTTTCACACTCACCTCTCTGTATAGCAATAAGACCAGCAGCATAAAGTCCCTGTCCTGCTTTTCTTAACTGAACTGCAATATGAGTCACGAAAGGTCCCAAACGGGCATGGGCATCCTCGACCGCATCATCCCACTTGGCGAAGCACCAGAAGAACGCCTTCAAGAACCTCAACTCCGGTAGAAGGTTCTTAATTTGATCGGTAAGGAAAGAAGGCAAGCTTGGGTTGCTCTCGAGTCGTGCTAGCTCTCCGATAACGGAATCGACACCAGCGATCAGGACCATTGCCTCGTCGTCAAGAGACCTAACTATTTCCGGTTCCGGATTTTTATTCTTTCTTCATCTTCTTGAACTCCGCTATTAGCTGTAAATATATAGGTTGTCAATGGGGCGGGATGGGGACGGGGAAAGTCAGTAAGTCTAATCCCTATCCCCATCCCTGTCAAATTGGGAATCCTCATCCCCGCGGGATATTATAATCCTCATTCCTATAAATTATCACCCCTTATTATTCTAAGTCTAATAATTAATCTAAATATACAAATTTTTATATAAATGCATAGATAATAATAAAATTATTTTAATTTATATAGTTAATAAGGTAATTTATAGTTCATTAGTTATATAATTAATCATAGTTAGATAATGATATAGCTACTATAACCTACCTTATTATTCTAAGTCTAATAGTTAATCTAAATATACAAATTTTTATATAAATACATAGATAATAATAAAATTATTTTAATCTATATAGTTAATAAGGTAATTTATAGTTCATTAGTTATATAATTAATCATAGTTAGATAATGATATAGCTACTATAACCTACCTTATTATTCTAAGTCTAATAGTTAATCTAAATATACAAATTTTTATATAAATACATAGATAATAATAAAATTATTTTAATCTATATAGTTAATAAGATAATTTATAATTCATTAGTTATATAATTAATCATAGTTAGATAATGATATAGCTACTATAACCTACCTTATTATTCTAAGTCTAATAGTTAATCTAAATATACAAATTTTTATATAAATACATAGATAATAAGAAAATTATTTTAATCTATATAGTTAATAAGGTAATTTATAGTTCATTAGTTATATAATTAATCATAGTTAGATAATGATATAGCTACTATACCCTACATAGTTAATAACATAACTCATAGTTAGTTATATGATTAATAATATATATTAATTTAAATAAATATAGTTAATAACATACTTATAGTTTTTTTTTTCACATATAGTTACATAAATAATAATAAAATTATTTTATTATATATAGTTAATAATATAGCTCATAATTCGTTAATTATATAATTAATAACATAAACTAAATTAAATCAATATAATTAATAATATAATTTATAGTTACATAGTTTTTTTTCGCGTATAGTTATGTAGATAATAATATAATTATTTTAATCTACATAGATACATATTTTAATTAACATAATAACCATTTTAAGACTATTATATGTATGATATGAATTATTAGTTGATAAAAATAATAACTATATAATTGATGATTTATATATTGATAATAAAAATATTAATGATTTATAAATATATGTGTATATATATATATATATATATATATATATTATGGAAACAAAGCGGAGACGAAGTGGGAATAAAGCAGGAACAGGGCACCGGCCCCCAGTGGGAAAAAATCAAATCTCATCCCCATCTCTATCCCCATCCCGTCAATTCCCATTTTTCTATCCTTATCCCCATCTCTACCTCGGTTTAAATCGGGAAATACCCATCCCCGTTAGGGCAGGGCAAAGCGGAACCTCAATTTGACTGGCAACCCTGAATTTTGTTGTAATAGTTGAATGTGAAATTAATCCGATTATAATAAGAAAGTTTTGGAAATATACATAAGGAAGTTTGCTCTTATTATAAATGAAGTTTGGAAAGAGTGCTTGACACATAAATTGATTAGGAGTGAAAAGTCATTTCAGTCACTGATTTTTTTTAAATAAAAAAGTCATTTTGGCGTAAGATAATTTAATACAAAATATACATAAACTAGATGAAGTCATTTATGAAGAAACAAACATGACGACCACGAACCCAAATTTTCTAAATGAGAAACTTAAATCGGATTTAAAATTTCTTTCCTCTTTTTTACTTAACTCAAAGTCTATATTCTCTAATTGATGGAATATATAGATCATACATGAAGGGAAAAGCTTTGTCTTTTTTTATAGATGAAAAAAGAGAACCGAACACTAATCACGTTAAGAAACATGAAAGTAAGAAACATGAGTAAAAACCTCCAATCCATTTATATATATATATATATATATATATATAAGTTGTTTAAAAAATCACACATAATACCGAGGTGTCAAATTCTGGATTTTTTAGAGAAATAAAAATATTTAATATTAACAATCCTGGTAAAAAATTGAATTTATCTTTATCTCATTGTTTAATTATATTCTAAGAGCATCTCCAATGGGACAATGTCAATGTAAGAAAATATATAACACGTGTCAATTAATAATTAGAGTGTCAATCCACATAAAATGAATGTCAAACAAATAGATATTCAACTTTAAAAATATCTACAATTACTGTGTGATGCTTTCTTTAGGGAATTTTTTTTCTTTCTAAACAAAGACTGTGGTTTTATCCAAACTAAGTTATGGATCATCATTTGGCAGAGGGACGCTTGAAAATTTTTTATTGGTCATCATTTGTTCCAGAAATAAACAAAGTTATTTATTGACCAATCAGCTCTTTATTCTATCATGATCCTTGAGGAGTATGAGAATTATTCTAGCCATGCAAGTTATGTGACTCAGAACAGAGCTGGCTTGAATAAAAACAGGTTGATTACTTCATTCTTGATAATTATTTACTTAATGGGTGGGTAGGAGCATACTCTAGTCAGAAACAGTGGATAATACTTCTTGATCATTTCTAAAGTCCCAAAAATGAAATATCCTCTTGACTAATTTAGAGAATATCCATTACTAATCCTTTGTGTATTTTCATCTTTCTAACCATCTATTCAATTTTGTTCAACCTCCTGTTTAAACTCCCTTCAAGAGATGATAACTAAGCAACAAATTTTGAGATAAACGGTCTCTATTGTTTATATTTATTTTTAAATACTTCTTGTACATAGAAAATGAAATTCAACCTCCTGTGATGTCTTCTTCCTTATTTCCTTATATAAAGTTGGGGTAAAAGCGTAATTTTATAGTTCATTTTACTTCCAAAATGAGAAGTTAGTAGTCAGTAGAAATAATATGTAGTGACCTAAATGATTTTCTCTAATTTAGAATTTTAGAATAGTTTTTTTAAAGTTCTTTCTCTTTTGAGAGTGTCCAATCAAAAGAGAGGACTCCAGTAATTTTTATTACAAACCAAACTAATCCATGCTTTGCGATTGCGATCTGGTCAAAATCCGCATGAAATCCATTTTCCATTCGTCAAAGATTTCTTGCGGCAAATGACTCCAAATTAGTAAAGCCTTATCAACGATTTGCAACTATATATATAAAACCTTGAAGATGAAGAAGACTTAGACAGCCATACCTTCAACTTTTAGACTCTACTTTCATCACTCAAAAACCTAAAAACCATGAAGACAACACCTCTTCTTCTTCTTTCGTTTCTCTTCCTTTCCATCTCAACGCTCCCTTCATTTTGCAAAGCCCGAGTTTTACTCGAACCCGTGATCGATAAAGCCGGAAGGCTATGACCAAGGACGTTTCATGAATTCCTTCTTTTTTTCTACCTTTTACAATTCCTTTGTTTTTTTTTTAAAGATAAATTTTTTCTCCGTTATTTTTTTCCCTAATTTCTCCTTTTAAAAAAAAAAAAGAACTCTTAACATTTTCTTCTTCCCTTTTTTTTTTTTCCTCTTCTTTCTCTCTCTCTCTCTTGAGTAGAAAATAGAGTTCCAATTTAGCATAAATATAGAAATCAAAACGTAAATATAAACTTTTATTCTTTTTTGTTTGTGTTTTGTCAAGCAAAATAAAAATAAGTTCAAGTGTTTACCTAGTCATCAAAGATGGTACTTTTGTTGTCCAATTATTTTTTTATGAAATACTTTCATACTCTTTTCCTTCTTTTGTTTTTTTTTTTTTTTTTGCTACTTAGAACATATATTTATATTAAAAATTTGCCTAGTTAGTTGTTAATTATTTTATATTTTTCTTTTTCTTTTTGTCAACCATTCTAAGAATGTTAGTTTCATAGATAATTCAAATATTTATATTTTTCCAAATTTTAAATTAAAATATTAGACAAAGATATAACTAAAAATTTTAGTCATCGATTTTAAAATATATATTTTTATTTTAAACAACATCAATAATTAATAAATAAAAGTAAAAGCTGTTTCTTTTTTATAAAAAAATATTCCTAAATGGATACATCCCACAGTAAAAAATGTATATTTGAATTGAGTTTTGAAAGTTTTTTTTTGTTTTTAAAAGTCTTAAAACTTTTATTGTCTATAAGAACTAATGACTTAATTGTACAAGTGATAGTATTTTAGAATTCAAGTGACTAATCCATACAAACTCAAAGTTTTAAGTTTTTAAGGAAGATTATATGTTATCAAGAGTTGAAAACAAACATTTTTGGATTAGATAGGATTTAGATGTACAATGTTAAATGTTGATATCACTTAGATATCTCTAAATTTATTTTTATGAGTAATAAATCTATGGGTTACTCAATGAACTTAAAATATTTTTCGAAATGTGTTCTATAAGTTAAAATATGACTTGGGTATTTGAAATATTTTTTCAAAATACATGCATATGCTTAAAAGTTTTATAAAATAGATTCCACAACCTTTAGTGTTGATTGTAATCTTGTGTTGCATGGTTAGTGTGTTGAGCGATCGACCTAACTGCATGTACGATCGATCCCATAGTTCATATGGTCGACCGAACATCTCAGCTCATCGTCTGCAGATTGTCCAAAGCTCTCTAGTATACTTGCGGATGATGGTGCGGACGACCAGCCTATGATACGATCGACCGCAAGTCACGTGAGTGAGATTTAAACAATCATTTTTATGACCGTTGGAACACACATATAAATACCCAAATGTTTGAAAATCTTATTAATACAATTTTCTGAGCAAAAACTTGATACCTATTAATTATGGAACATTTTAGAAATATTTTCAAACCCTTTCAAAACATTTATATTGTGAAAGTCATCCAAGAAGGGTTTCACACATTCATTGGTGTTCTTGAGCAATATTGTCGAACAATTACTCAAAGAGGTCTTTGTACAAGAATTGATATATCTTCACAATTAAGCTGATATCTATATCAAACCTTCTTTATTGATCTCTTATAATCATATTCAATGTTGCATTTAGCTTAAAACTTTAAGGGTTAGAGTGAACATTGAATTAAAGATAATTGTGATTATCTTAATCACACATCACATCATATGTCGTAGCTACTACAAATCCCAACTCAGAAATATCCATCCATTTGCATCTATTAGTAGCTGGGCCAGTGTCATGATCAAGCATATACCGAATGGTCTCTAAATACTCATCGAACCGGATGGTCTATAGGCACATCTGGAAAATCTTCTAAAACAACTTATTTTAGAAAAATATAACATATATAATTAATTAGTTAAATGTATATTAAAATAACATGAAACTGGAAAAATCTGACTCGGCCCGACCCAGCTCGTCCGGGTTGACCATACGGACAAATCGATTTTGTCCGGATTGACCATCAAGACAAAAGGCGTTTTTCCGGATCGATCGTCCGGACAAACTCAATTGTTTTCCTGTTCATAAAAAAATCATAAATCTATAATAAAATACATAAAATGAAGATAAAAGACTTGAAATATACTTTATTATCATCGATACATGGATCAGAATCAAAATCAGAATCAAATTCGACTTCTACATCTTTCATTTTTCTTGTTATCGATGGATCAGAATCAAAATCAGAATCAAATTCGACTTCTACATCTTTCATTTTTCTTGAAAGTATTAAGAGAGTTTTTTAGAGTGATAAAGTAGGGAGAGAAATGTCAAAGGTAAAATTTGAAGAAAAAATTGTGCGTTTAATAAATCCGTTGGACTAAATACTCTTTTTGGCCTTAGGAAAAAGCCAAAAATTAAGGAAGCAGAACACATCGTACTCTATATTCGAGTTCTTGTGTCTCTCTGAGTTCCCATCCCTTCTCGTATCAATTAGTCAAAAAAAGGAAATGGTTAGCGCTTGTGTTGATTCAGCCCTCAATGAGCTGGCTCAGCTGGAGCGTGATTCCAGCGTGCCCATTGCTATAAAAGGTCAGATTCTGAAACTTCAACTAGATTTGAGATATTTGAAAAAATTTTCTGGTGCTGTGCAAATTGGGAGGATGCAGCCAAGGATGTGTTCGAGAAATCAAACTTAGCTAAAATCGAATCTACCCTAAGGAGAGCTGGGCACGACCTTTATGCTTCCGATGGCATTGCAATCCATGGAGATCGAACCGAAAAATGGGACCGTAAGTCTTCAAATTTGTTCCAACAAATTGAGCATTTTAAGCCAGAAATCCTTCGCATTTGTCTTGACTTGTTACATAGGTCCTTAGAATGCGCATATTCTACGAGTCAAGATATATTAGAATTTATTGCTGCTATTCTCAAGAATCTGAAGGATTTTCTGAACTGTGAACCCAAAGCGAAGAAGCAAATCAGAGCCCTTGAAGAAATATTGGGATTTTTAAGAAATTTCGTGAGCGTTACTGAAAGAGGGATTGTTATATATGAGGAGGAATTCCAAGTTTTCTGGAATAATGTCCAAAGTCGTGCAAACAACGCAGCCTGTGTAATATTTTTGTTCTGGGTCGATGATCAGATGGATAAAAGAATTATCTTTTCTAATCTACTTCAGAAGATTAAGCCTGATACTCTTGAGCTCACTAGGCTTTATCTTAGACATTTCATGGCTTCAAAGCCAGGAGAATTGTCTGATATTGTTATGACTAGTGAAGTTGTAGCAAGTTTAGTTCATTTTGTCCTCCAGTATCTACCGGACTCCCTGAAGGATATACTTGGTGAAGGCTTGATTATCTTGATATCTTTCCTTGTGCATCCACCTTTGGAGACCATAAAGGGTCAGCGATTGTTAACAGAAGCTGATGCAGTTTTGAGCAATATCACACATCTCATATGCTTCATTGATCAAACTCATGAAGACATTGGTGAGCTTCTTCTTGTCTACCTCATAAAGGTGGAAATTATCAAAGCAGAAGTCAAAGAACTGTATGTTGATATTTCTGATTTATCACTTATTGATTTCCCCAAGACTAATGGACTGGGATTTATTGATTTCTTTGTGGAAAATCTTGAAATGATGTTGGAAATCAGAAAGACCTTTCTAAGGCCTTTTGAGAAGAAAAAAATTGCTAGAGTGCACAAGGAGCTAGTGTGTCTAAGGTGCTTTATGAAGGATTCTTTTCAGCTACAGAATGAGGAAGTGGAGATAAAATATCTTTGGATGCGAATTCTCAATGTCGCATACAAAGCAGAACATGTCATTGAATGTTTAATACATTCTCCAATTTGGTACAGTATCATATGCATTTCTGATGTCATAGAAGAGATAAACTATATCAATACCAAGGTCAAGAGAATCCAAAAGGAGCAGAGATACAAAACTAGTGTCCTCATTGCTAAATTTAATGTCAGACACATTGCCCCTGCTCTAGACAAAGTTTCAAGATCTAGTGATGTTGCAGATTGTGGGATTCAATGATGAGGCAAATGCAATGTTGGATCTTCTTATAGGAGGACGAACAGACCTTCAGGTGGTGTCAATTATTGGTATGCCTGGAGCAGGCAAGACAACACTGGCAAATAAAGTTTACAGTCATCGTTCAATTAAGCTTCATTTTCACAAGCGTGCATGGTGCTCAATCTCTGGAGCTTACAAAATTAGAGATTTATTACTTTGCATTTTGGAATGCCTTGATAACATTGATGGTAGGATTTGTGATATGATGAAGGAAGATTTAGCTCACCATCTTCACAAATGTTTGCTGGGAGTTCGTTACCTCATTGTTATAGATGATATTTGGGAAATTGCAACATGGAATGAATTAAAAGATTCATTTCCAAGTGGTAATGAGGGAAGTAGAATTTTGTTCACAAGCCAAAATCGTAATGTAGCTTTGGAAACCCAACTTCCAGACTGTCTTTATCATCTCGATCCACTCACCAAGGATAAAAGTTGGGAATTGTTCCAAGCAAAGCTAATTGTAAACTGTCACCTCTCTCAAAGTTTTTTGACAATTGGTAAGCAAATTGCTGAAAATTGCGCTGGGCTGCCTTTGGCGATTGTTACCATTGCAAGTCTTCTCTCAAGGGCAGATAAGAAGCTGGATTTTTTGAGACAAATTGCTCAAAATACAAGTTCATTTATGGATAAAGAAGAAAGGTATCAGAAAATTCTAGAACTATGTTACATCTATCTACCAGATCATTTGAAACCATTCTTTCTTTACTTTGGAACTTTTCAAGAGGATAGAGTAATAAATGTTCATAAGTTAATTCAATTATGCATTGCTGAAGGATTTGCTCCAAAGATGAAGAAGGTAAATGTTGAACATGTGGCAAAGCAGTGCTTGATGGATCTAGTTGCTAGAAGCCTACTGATTGTCACAACTACAGGCCCCAGTGGTGAGATAAAAGCTTGCCATATGCATAATCTGCTACAACGTTTGTGTCTTGTCAAAATTGAGCAAGAAAGCTTTTTGAAACTACTGCATATTTCTCAGTTTTCTTCCAATTCCATAAAGCACTACCAATATCTGCTTTGCATTTATCATGAATGGTGTACTTTTGTTTTATCAAGACCAACTGACCCTTATGTGTGTTCCTTGCTCTTCTCACCTGAATATAATTATTTGGAAGAACATCCTAATGTCCCTCATTTTTTTATCAGCTTTAGACTTCTTCAAGTGTTAAACATGGAAAGCATTTATTTGGATGGTTCATTCCCAATTGATATAATCCTATTGGTTCATTTACGGTATCTGGCAGTTTGGGGTAATATTTCTGAAGTTCCATCATCAATAGAGAAACTTTGGAACTTAGAAACATTTGTTGTGAAAGGTTCAAAGCATAAAACTCATTTGCCAAGTACAATTTGGAACATGAAAAACTTGAGACACTTAAATGTGAGGAACATGTCTTTGAATGTATCTACGATTGCAGAGTGCCAAATTAGATATAGAAACTTTTGGGACATTACATGTTTCTTATGGAGAAGAAGCAAAAGAGTTGCTGAGGAAGTTACCAAAAGTTCGCAGATTCAGGTGCATCTTATCCGAGGGAAGGAATTCTCCCAAGGACTGTAGTCAGATTTCAGGACTAGAATTTCCAAGTACTTTGCAATTTAGGAAATATAGAATCAAAACTATCAATCAATGTATCCAAGTGCTTCTTAACAAATTAGTGCTGACTTTCTACCCTGATTGTCATTGCACAACCAAGGTGCACATGTGTTTGTCTCTCCAAGCCTGACAAACCTCTCCTTGAACTTTGATATACTCATGTTATCTAAATATCCAACACAACTTGTAATTTGTGCCACTTGGATGTTATCTATAATAGGTTAGCAGTATTTCTCATTCGTTTTTTACTCCACCAAGTGCTATACCTTGAGAAAATACAATTTCATAATACTTGGATTTCACAATCTTAGCTACATAACTCCCTACATTCTTTTCTATGTGTCTCTTGCACAAAATGTGTATAACTTTAGGAAAAACAACACCAATAGCATTTGCAAAAATCAACTCTCTGTCAGTAATTATAACACCAATATGGAACGGATAAAGTAGTATATTTTGGAGTATCTAAATAAATTAAGCATAATAATATTTTGTCTCTTCCCTAAGAAATGCAATAGCTGTTAGAAAATTTATTTTTACTGATGTTACCCGGCCAATCACATAACAAGGTATTTTATAACGATTAGTCTTATACATAGAATCCATGATCAACACATGAGGATAGATATGCAATAGATCAATGGAGGTAGAATGATCCACAAAGTCACTAACCACATTGGCAGCATCCTGCACTCTATGCCATACCATCCAATCGATCTTTTTGGCCAAATGGAGTAGCTCCTATATCACAGATCATCATTTTGTCTTCTTGGTCTTCAAACTCTCCTGAGCATTATAGATGTTTTTAATTTCACTCTTGTTTTATGGAAATTTCCTTTAGTGAAGTTCAAAATTTCTTAGGATTTCACATTACTATTTGTAAGCTATTTTGTGGTTTTTAATTATTTTGGCTCCAATCTTGTTCTCATTTTAAGCCCATACACGCAAATATCGTGATTATATCTTTCATCATGAACTTGTAAATATTAGTGATCGGTCAAACTTCGTGTACCCCTCAATTAAAAAGGATATTGACTATTTATCGTACCCGTGAAATCTCTGCTTTCAACATCAACTTTCATATTCTTATTAAACATTCTATATCTTTGTGACCGGTCACAAGCAAAATAAACATTTCTATTCTTCCTAACTTAGGCTATGACATTACTTGTCTTATGTTTTTATCCAACATCTTTTAAGTAATAGTGTGCAATATTTAGCAACTCATTGTTTTTTGTTAAAAAAAAAGTGAGATTTAGTGAAATTATGGCGACTTTATTTGTTATTAGCTCTAACTAAAAATATTAATGACTTTGTAACACTTTCAAAAACAATCTAGACTATCAATTAACATAAATAGTTGAAATCTTGTTCAATGCTAATGCTTAATATGTAGTTATTAATTATATAATACATATAAATGTATGTATATATATATATATATATATATACATGAACATAAACAATCAATGTATATATATATATATATATATATATATATCCACATAAATAGTCAATAAAAAAGTCATATTCAAGAAAAATGTTATTAAGAAATTTAAAGTTAAACTAAGAAAAATTTATTTGATTTCATATAATTATACTAATAAATACTTCATCCATCCCATTAAGATAAACTTTCTTTATGTTTTTATTTATCTCAAACTATAGTTCAATTTATCTATTTAGAGAATAATTTATTTTTCGACGGACTAAACAACCCTTATTTAACACACACGGACTCTAAAAGCTCTAAAGATTTGAAGTTTTAATTTTGATTAATGACAAACATCGATGATGAGTAATCATTTTATTTGTAGAAGTGATAATATTTTTTAATTTATCTGTCTAATCCATATAAGATTAAATGTTCTTTAAGGATGTTTAATTCGATATCATGAGTTGAAAATAAATGTTTTTTGTGTATTGTGTTGGTTTGGAGTGTTTTAATCCTGTCTTAGTTGATGTTCTTTTTTTTCTTTTGTGGTACAGTTACAAAGACGAAAATGCCCATCAGACAATTTTTCCAGCTTGTCAATCTTGTTTGACTCCGTTTGAAATAATATCGAAAAGGTGGAATGACCTAGTTTACCAAAGTGAAAAGGTTTCAGAGTTCCATATCACCAACAATTAAAGTTCTAGAGTTAGCTTACCAAAATAAAATAATTTAGGTGCTAAAATTACCAATTTTCCTATCGCAAGAGGCTCCAAAACTATTTCTACCATTTCATTATGAAAAGCTATTTTTACCGATGGATCGCTAATCATTTTCCTACGCATTATTATACTTTTGCTAAATAATATTATTATACAACCTGATAGGTTGGCATTAGCCGTTTTCATTTGTGTTTCTATACATTTATGTGTTTTCAGTGATTTTTCGATGGCCTTTACTTGGCAAAAAGCCAAAAATTAAGGAAGCAGAACACATGATGCTCTATATTCGAGTTCTTGTGTCTCTCTGAGTTCCCATCCCTTCTCGTATCAATTACTCAAAGAGAGGAAATGGATAGCACTTGTGTTGATTCAGCCCTCAATGAGCTGGCTCAGCTGGAGCGTGATTCAAGCTTGCCCATTGCTATGAAGGGTCAGATTCTGAAACTTCAACTAGATTTGAAATACTTGAAGATGTTTCTCTGGTGCTGTGCAAATTGGGAGGATGCAACCAAGGACGAGTTCGAGGAATCAAACTTAGCTAAAATCGAATCTGCCCTAAAAAGAGCTGGGCAGGGTCTTTATGCTCCGGTGGCATTGCAATCCATGGAGATCGGACCGAAAAATGGGACCGCAAGTCTTCAAATTTGTTCCAACAAATTGAGCATTTTAAGCCAGAAATCCTTCGCATTTGTCTTGACTTGTTACATAGGTCCTTAGAATGCATATATTCTACGAGTCAAGATATATTAGAATTTATTGCTGCTATTCTCAAGAATCTGTAGGATTTTCTCACCTGTGAACCCAAAGCGAAGAAGCAAATCAGAGCCCTTGAAAAAATATTGGGATTTTTAAGAAATTTCGTCAGCATTACTGAAAAAGGGATTGTTATATATGAGGAGGAATTCCAAAAGTTCTGGAATAATGTCCAAGATCGTGCAAACAATGCAACCTCTCTATTGTTTTTGTTCTGGGTCGATGATCAGATGGACAAAAGAATTATCTCTTGTCTACTACAGAAGATTAAGCCTTTATCTTAGACTTTTCATGGATTCAAAGCCAGGAGAACTGTCTGACCCTGTTATGACTAGTGAAGTTGTAACAAGTTTAGTTGATTTTGCCCTCCAGGATCTACCGGACTCCGTGAAGGATATACTTGGGGCAGGCTTGATTTTCTTGATATCTTTCCTTGTTCATTCACCTTTGGAGACTATAAAGGGTCAGCGACTGTTAACAGAAGCTGATGCAGTTTTGAGCAATATCACACATCTCATATGCTTCATTGATCAAACTCATGAAGACATTGGTGAGCTTCTTCTTGTCTACCTCATAAAGGTAGAAATGATCAAAGCAGAAGTCAAAGAACTGTATGTTGATATTCCTGATTTATTACTTATTGATTTCCCCAAGACTAATGGACTGGGATTTATTGATTTCTTTGTGGAAAATCTTGAAGAGATGTTGGAAATCAGAAAGACCTTTCTAAAGCCTTTTGAGAAGAAACAAATTGCTAGAATGCACAAGGAGCTACTGTGCCTAAGGTGCTTTATGAAGGATTCTTTTCAGCTACAGAAGGAGGAAATGGAGATAAAAAATCTTTGGATGCGAATTCTCAATGTCGCATACAAAGCAGAACATGTCATTGACTGTTTAATACATTCTCCAATTTGGTACAGTATCATATGCCTTTCTGATGTCATACAAGAGATTAAGAATATGAATACCGAGGTCAAGAGAATCCAAAAGGAACAGAGATACAAAGATGGTGTCCTCGCTGCTAGATTTAATACCAGCCACATTACCCCTGCTCTAGACAAAGTTTCAACATCTAGTGATGGTGCAGATACTGTGGCATTCAATGATAAGGCAAATGCAGTGTTGGATCTGCTTATAGGAGGGTCAACAGAGCTTCAGGTGGTGTCAATTATTGGTATGCCTGGAATACGTAAGACTACATTGGCAAATCAAGTTTACAGTCATCATTCATTTAACCTTTGTTTTCACAAGCGCGCATGGCGCTCGATCTCTGAAGCTTACAAAATTAGAGTGTTAAACATGGAAAGCATTATTTGGATGGTTCATTCCCAATTGATATAATCCTATTGGTTCATTTGCGGTATCTGGCAGTTTGGGGTAATATTTCTGAAGTTCCATCATCAATAGAGAAACTTTGGAACTTAGAAGCATTTGCTGTGAAAGGTTCAAAGCATAAAACTCATTTGCCAAGTACAATTTGGAACATGAAAAACTTGAGACACTTAAATGTGAGGAACATGTCTTTGAATGTATCTACGATTGCAGAGTCTGCCAAATTAGGATATAGAAACTTTTGGGACATTACATGTTTCTTATGGAGAAGAAGCAAAAGAGTTGCTGAGGAGGTTACCAAAAGTTCGCAGATTCAGGTGAATCTTATCAAAGGGAAGGAATTCTCCCAAGGACTGTAGTCAGATTTCAGGACTAGAATTTCCATGTACTCTGGATTCCCTGAATTTGCTTCATTGTGGAAGAAAGCTAAATTTCTCAGGAATGAATTGTCCCGAAACACTGGAGAAATTGACTTTGTCGCAGTGTGGCACGCCATGGAGCCAAATTTCCATCATTGGAAAGCTTCCCAAGCTTCAAATTCTCAAATTACAGTCTGGTGCTTTTGTCGGACAAAGTTGGGATATTGGTGATGATGAGTTTCCAGAGCTGAAATGTTTGAAATTTTTCAGATTAGACATTAAAGAATTGAATACATCATTTTATCCCTTCCCTAGACTCAAGCATCTTGTTGTGGAAGGTTGTCCTCGACTAGCTGAGATCCCTTCGGTTTTGGAGAAATTTCCACATTGGAGAAGATTGAGGTTCGTCGTAGCAAGCATGCTGCGGCTTCAGCTAGAGAACTACTAGAGGAATTTGATCATCTTGAACTCCTCCTTATTGATGGTGAAAAAGCTGAAGATCATTAGGATGTAACTCTATATTCACATGTGAGTAAATTTTGAGCTCAATTTTTTATCTTAATAATTATTAGCATGTAGTAATTGATTCTGCAAGAGGTGTATCGTTTTCTAAACAAGTGTATCTAAATAGAATATTCTATTTTGATTTTAAGTAATTCTTTTTTTTATATTTTATTTTAAGTAATTCTTGCTGAATGTTTTTGGAATTACTAGTACTGTTAACTGTTGAGTCTAAATTTTTTATTATCTCCTAATTATGATCATTTGGATACTAGAGAGGGGGGGCGGGGGAGGAACTGCACTAGAAAATCTCTGGCTTTAACTGCAATGATCTCATAGGGTTCTCATCATTGCAATCCCTTGTCCACACGTCATTTTTTGCAATAGAACCACGCCATAGGACAACCCCTGAAACCCTTCAATCATACCACTTAACCAAGATATCTTAACATCTATCTAGCTTCTTTTTTTTTTATTTTATTATCTGTATATTTATTTTATGGGTGTTGTTTGGGAATTTCTCTTTATTAATTTTTTTTAATCATTTTGCATATGCTTTTAGCTGTTCTCATGGAAACTTGTCAATTGGAATCCAATTCCTCTCCAAGATGGTCGTCTTAACCAATAAGTATTCATAGTACAATCATACTTTGTTCTACTTGGTTGATTACAAAATGCATAAACACTTAATGAACATGTTGGTCTCAAGATTGTTAACTTTGTTTCATGATATTTTCTTACATCCTTTTCAAATATTCATCTTTGAGTTTGTTTTGTTTATTGCAAATATATGTAAGAAAATCAATTTAATTAAAAAGGGACAGTATAGTTGATACGCTAATCTAGTTGATAAGAGCTTTCTTCCAAAATGAGAAGTTAGTAGTCAGTAGAAATAATATGTAGTGACCTAAATGATTTTCTCTAATTTAGAATACATTTTTTAAAGTTCTTTCTCTTTTGAGAGTGTCCAATCAAAAGAGAGGACTCCATTAATTTTTATTACAAACCAAACTAATCCATGGCTTGCGATTGCAATCTGGTCAAAATCCGCATGAAACCATTTTCCATTCGTCAACCACCGTCAAAGATTTCTTGCGGTAAATGATTCCAAATTAGTAAAGCCTTGTCAACCATTTGCAACTATATATATAAAACCTTGAAGATGAAGAACACTTAGACAGCCATACCTTCAACTTTTAGCCTTTATTTTCATCACTCAAAAACCTAAAAACCATGAAGACAACACCTCTTCTTCTTCTTTCATTTCTATTCCTTTCCATCTCAACTCTCCCTTCATTTTGCAAAGCCCGAGTTTTACTCGAACCCGTGATTGACACCGCAGGAAACAGCCTTCTAGTAGGCTCCCTATATGAAATTCTGCCCGCTAAGCCGATCAATGGTGCAGTTGGTGGCATCATTTTACAACTCACACGAAATAAAACCTGCCCATTTGATGTTATTCAAGAGCAGACCGACTATCAAGGCCTCCCCATGACATTTTCTCCATACCATGTTAAACAAGGAGATGTTGTCCCAGTTTCCACTGATCTTAAGATTGATTTCCCTAGCACCTTCACAAGCTGCCGGAAAGTTTCCAACGTTTGGACGCTTGATAACTATGATCCGTCGACCGGGCAATATTTTGTGACAACAGGTGGAGTTAAAGGAAAGCCTAGTTCCAAAACTGCTACTAATTGGTTCAAGATTGAAAAGTTTGGATATGGCACCTACAAGCTCATGTATTGTCCCTCCTTTTGTAGTTATTGTACGTGCAAAGATATAGGCATTTTCGTGGAAGGAGGCAAGAGACATTTGGCTCTGAGTGATGTGCCATTCGAGATTGTGTTCAAGAAAGACTAAATGTTCTCTTATATTTCAGCTGTTGCAATATGAATGCATAGAGAAGCTTAATTGTTTGCAATATGAAAAGTGCAATTTCTTCCCTATTTTTTATGCCTTAATATTTTTTATTTTTATAAAAGAACAGAAATATCTAGCCACAATATATATGCTTCAAGAAAACCATCCACTTCTCAGTCTCCTAATTTTCCTAGTTGAGAGCAGCAAATCAATGCCTTGACCAATCACAAGAAAAATGGAAAAATTGCAGCCAAATATTGCACATGAAATCCACAGCAAAAAATTAGCATATGAAATTCTGTTGCAATTTCCTCTCCTTTTTTTTCCGGTCTCTTTTTAGTTTTTAAGTCACATCTATTGCATTTGATAGCATCCATAAAGATTTATTTGTTAAAGTGTTTGCATTAATCATCTAGATAGTGGATCTTCCAAAAGATTAGAAAACTTCCACGGTACCAAAAAAAAATATACTGGTTTTATCATCAAAGATTTGGTGTTGAATTGAAGAACTTGTAGTAGGACAAGAAAGCCACAAAAAGGCATATCGTGCACCACAAAAGCGTGTAAAGTCATTGGCAACATTTCAAATGATAAATTATAAATCTAAATCCAATCTCAGAATGTATGTTTGCCTTAACTGCATCAACAAACCAAATTCCAGGAAGCGGAAATTTGACTTCTTTTTAATAGTACTTCAGGCTAAAATAAAAAGTAAAACTAGTTGTTACATTAATATTTATTTATCTTAATGTTGAGGGGAAAAGAAGCAACATCATCTCCAAGAACTATTCTATGTGTGCCTGCTGCAAGAAGGGTGTAAGCCTTGTAATCAACCAAACCCAAGTCTTGCAATGCGTTCAACTGAAAATTTACCTTAGTACTCTGTCCAGCTGAAACAAAAACTTTCTTGAAAGCAATTAATTGCTTAATAGGAGCATCCACAATACCCTTTGGAGGATACCAATACACCATCACTACTTCAGAACCATCAATTTTGCCAGTATTCTTCACTTCAACATAAAAATTGAAAGTAAAGTCACCATCCAATTCAACAAGATCGTCAACTAACACAGCAGGGCATGAAGGTTTAGAAGCACCATCCAAATATTTTATGTCCCTACATTTGATAAATTTATTCAAATTAACATCCAACGGTTTGTTTGAATAGGTTATCTTGTGGTTGAACCTGGTATAACTCAAACCATATCCAAATGGGTACACAACAGGGCCGTTGAAGAATCTGTATGTTCTCCCAGGATAGCCTAAGCTTTGAATAGGCCTTAATGACATAGATGTCATAGGTAACATGTCCGAGTAACTACTCTTATACCATGTGAGAGGTAATCTTCCACCTATAAGACCAAATGATCAGTCAATTTAAATTAAAAGAAAAAAGGGAAAACATGGTCTTTTTTTTTTATAATAAAAATAGCAAATGTCATTAATTTTAAAATGACCATACGTACAATGCAATTTGCTCTGCCGCTCAACAAATTTTCAATGGACATGAATAATGATTGTTTAGTAAGCGGAAATAAGATTTGATTTGAATGCAAAACCTCATGCTTGATACCATATTAGGGTTAAATTTAAAACATACAATGCAGGATTAATACTCTTAGCATTAAGATTATAAACCAATTATTGGCAATCATTGTTTTAAAGTTGACAAAATAAATTATAAATAAGGAATATCAATATGATCAGGTATATTAGAGATGCTTGCCTGGATTATATTTGCCAAAAACAACATCAGCAATTCCATGGCCACCTTCTTCCCCAGGATATCCAGCCCAGATAATTGCAGTGATATTGGGATTAGATTTGGCGAAACGAATATCAACCCCACCAGCAGACATGACTACAAGAATAACTGGTCCCTTTGATGATGAAGCAACTTGATTTATTAGTTTAGTTTGGTTACCAGGAAGGAGCAGATCAACCCTATCCAAGTCCTCTGCCTCAACTGACAAATCCAGTCCCACAAGAAGTACTGTAGCATCTGCCTTTTCAGATGCCTTCACAGCTGGGAAGATTAGGCTATCATTTTGGCAAGAAATAGCATCACAACCAATTTCATAGATTACTTCCCTACTAGATTCCTTGAAAGCATCTAATGGACTGGTGTATCTACATGGGATACCTGTAATTGTACCAAAACTCATATCAATTTTTTATTGCCCAATAATGTTTAAAAAAAAAACAATTATTGTACTCAAATTCTTTGTTACCTTTGTAGTTCCCAATCATGGCACTAGTGGCATTAGCATGTGGTCCAATCACTGCCAAGGTTTTAATTTCATTCGGGTTCAAAGGCAAAGCTTGATTATCATTCTTTAGAAGGACAATTCCTTCTCTTGCTGCTTCAATTGCTAAATTGATGTGTTCTTGGGAGCAAATATCATCTTTGCCAAGTTTTTCATACTCGGGCATTCCATCAAAATAGCCAAGCCTCATAAGAACAGTAAATATGTTTGCCAATGCATTATCGATATCGGACTCCCTTACTTTCCCTTGCAGAACAGCATTTGCAGTATAGTTGGGGTAGAAGTCTCCACAATCCAAATCTAGGCCTAATTACATATTAAAAATGAAAAGAAATTAATTTGTCAAACATATATTAAAAGCACAAGTAAGCGCAGATTACTTGGCATAGTGATCTCACAAAGACGAGTCTCATATATTTCAAAGAAAAACAAAGCATATGTTATATGAAAATTAGTTAGAATTAGAGTATGAGATGGCTAACCAGCTCTAAGAACACGTGAAACAGCATCTTCTGGTGCAACCGCGAGAAATTTCTGATTTTGTACCATTACTTGAATAGAATCACAGTCAGAAACAATATAACCATTAAGATTCCATTTTTTTCTAACGGTTTCTTTAAGAAGTTTCGGATCTGCACATGAAGGAATGCCGTTGATTTGGTTGTAAGAACACATGACGCTAGCAACATCACCCTTTTTGATACACATTTCGAAAGGTTTCTGAAAAGTCTCCACCATATCTCGTTCTTGTACCTTTAATTTAAAAGGAAAAAATCATTAGACTGGTAATTAATTAATTTTGACTATTTACAAAATCAAATGTTTGACTTACTCTAGCATTGAAAGCCACTCGATCGATTAACACCAAGCCAATTATCAACATCATAGGCAACATAATGTTTGCAACATGCAGCAACCTTAAGAGGTCTGAAATTTTCATCAAACTTCTTCGAGGGTTCATCCTTCTCCTCAACATCTTGTAATCCTCTAACATAGTTAGAGGCGTATATTCCGACCACGAAGGGATCCTCTCCCGGGGTCTCGAGAGCTCGTCCCCAACGAGGATCCCTCACTGTATTCATGTTTGGACTCCAAAATGTCAATCCAGCGTGACCAAAATTGTGCATGGCCCGTGCTTCAGTTGACACTGCCTGGAATTCAAAACAAAAAAAAAATTAAAAATGTATCTGGTAGGTTTTGTGAGTTGACTGAAAAATGTCAAATGAATCGTTTTCAATTACCACTAGTTTGATAATTAGTGAAAACATTTTGTGTAAAGGAGAGTACCTGGCCAATCTTTGTCCATAGGGACTCATTAAAAGAGGCAGCAGTGTGGATTGGAGTGGGGAAACTAGTTGCTCCAGGAATGAAATCGTCGAAGAACGTTGCGCCATCCCCGAAATCAGAGACACCATGCAACGCCTCGGACCACCACCTATATGGTGGTAGACCGATCCTTTTGGCACCAGAAGCTTTATTTCCAAGTTGTCCGACTTTTTCATCTAAGCTCATTCTATCTACCAAATCTTTCACCCTCTTAGGAATTGGAATAGATGAATTGCAATATAGAAAATCATTCATGTCCAATCCAATGTCAGCAAACCTTGCAGGATCACAAACCTTCAAATAATTAGCCAAGTTTGCTCTTACATTTGGACCAGTCACAAAAACAGACAAAAGAACTAGAGCTAAACGAGAAAGAAACCAAACTCTTGACATGATCACACCCCTTGAATATGCTGATTGAGATTCATAGAAAGAACATACCAGCACATAGAAATACATATATCTTAATAGCCTTATAAAGGATGAAATTGAAATCTTGAGAGAATCTTTATAGACGATTATTAGATAAACTTACAACTAAAAGATGAATTAAAGGGGCAAAATCTTTGAGGTCTTTCTATTTTGGTCGCTGATACATTAATCCAAACTTCAGCGGTGATATTTACTAATCAATGTATACAAAACGGTGTCACAAGTTCGTTGAATAATTAGCATATGCATGGTTTTGGCTTTAATTAATTCTTGTAGTTTGATACATAAATACATCAGTTTTCAAAAATAAAATAAAATCCATGTAATTTTATTTTAACTTTACCAATTTCAAGGATAGATACTGTTGGGTTTTTCCCAACACTCAGAGAAATCACAAACGCAAACGGAAATAGAAATAACACACAGATAATTACGTGGTTCGGTATAAAACCTAATCCACGGTGCTCAGCAAGAACACACAGTCACTCTATATTAAGATTACACCCTCAGGTAGGCAGTTCCAGCCTCTCACTCTCAATCTCACTTTACAATCTATTCCAAATAGATAAGGTATCAGAGAGAACGACAAATATCAGGAGAGGAGACAGAGGAAGAGGAACAACAGACAGAAGACCTAATCGGCTAGGTTACAAAAGAGAGAAACGCAGGATATATATGGGTCCGTCCAGGAGCGGGTCGGAATTCGACCCGCTCGGTTGACCCGTGGAACATTATGGGTTGATCCGAGATTCCATCAGCATTTTACTCTTATCTGGATAAACAGAGATGGCCCAAGTCATGTATAAGCCCATCATCATTGGGTTTAGATATTGGGCTGATCTGGTGGACAATTCCAACAAACTCCACCTTGAACACAAGTATCAGCCAATTAAGAAAGAGTGTGTGTGTTCATTTTGCCTCATAGCACAGTATCTCAGCCAGTTCTAGCCTTGATCAATGTGTAGAAGTTCTCTGCACATAAAAAACTTGTTAGTAGGAACAATTTTAGTACCAAAATCAGCAAGATTATCATGCGTACTAATTTTCCTAACATCAACTATCCCATTTGTAACTTTCTCACGAATGAAATGGTATTTAACATCAATATGTTTAGTTCTTTCATGATAGACAGGATTTTTACACAAGTGCAGAGAACTTTGGCTATCAGTGTAAATAATGGCCTTTGATTTCAGAAAATTCAGTTCATGTAATAAACCTTGAAGCCAAATTGCTTCTTTTATAGCCTCAGTAGTAGCTATATACTCAGCTTCTGTAGTGGATAAGGCAACTACAGATTGCAATTGAGATTTCCATGAAATACAATTATCAGCTAAAGTAAAGAAATAAGAGGTAGTGGACTTTCTACCAGACTTATCACCAGCAAAATCAGAATCTACATATCCAACTAACTCTAAATTATCAGTCCATTTAGAGTAATGCAGACCAAAATCCCAGGTACCATTCAAATATCTAAGAAGCCATTTTAAAGCATGCCAATGATCCTTACCAGGATTAGACATGAATCTACTTAGTAAGCTAATTGCATATGCTAGATCAGGTCTGGTAGAAACCATGGAATACATAACAGAACCAATAGCCATTCTATAAGGAACATGCTTCATTTCAGATTTTTCAGATTCTGTTTTAGAACAGGTTTTGTCAGATAGTTGAAAATGAGAAGCAAGAGGCACATTCACAGATTTGCAGGAATTCATAGAGAATTTAGAGACTATCTTTTTCAGAAAGGGCTTTTGAGAGATGAACATAGAGTTATTACTTCTATTTCTGTTAATGTGCATTCCAAGAATTCTAGATGCAATTCCTAAGTCTTTCATGTCAAATTCAGCTTTCAATAAACATTTAAGTTCAACTATTTTATCAACGTGTTTACTAGATATAAGCATATCATCTACATAAAGAAGCAAGTAAACAGCATTATCAACAGAGTTACCAGAATAGTATAAACAGTTATCAAAATTGCTTCTTTTGAAGCCAACACTTACCATGAAAGTGTCAAACCTTTTGTACCATTGCCTTGGGGATTGTTTAAGTCCATACAGAGACTTCTTTAGCAGACACACAGTGTCATCCTTACCTTTTTCAAAACCAGGAGGTTGATTCATATAGATAGTTTCATCTAATTCACCATGTAAAAAGGCAGTTTTAACATCAAGTTGCTCAAGTTCTAGATTATAAAAAGCAATTAAAGATAACATAATTCTGATAGTCTTGTATTTAACAACAGGAGAGAAAATTTCATTGAAATCAACACCTTCAACCTGAGTAAATCCCTTAGCAACCAATCTTGCTTTGAACCTAGGTGGTTCAGTAGGGATTTCACTTTCCTTTACCTTGAAGACCCATTTGCAGTCTACCACCTTTTTCTTACCAGGTTTGGGTACCAAAATCCAAGTGTTATTCTTTTGCAGAGAAAATAACTCTTCTTTCATAGCACTTAGCCAAGAGTCATAGTTAGGACTCTTCAGTACTTCTTCATAGCAGGTTGGTTCTTTTTCTTCAATAAGTCTCCCTGCAGTAAGGGCATAGGAGATCAAGTATGAATACCCATACTTACTTGGAGCTTTTACATTTCTTCTTACTCTATCTCTTGCCAGTTGATAGTCTTGCAGAGCTTGACCTTGAGCTGCTGAGTGTTGGTCACCATCATTATCAAAATCAGTTTCTGATTCAGGTTCAAGGTTTTCAGGTAGGTTACCTGGCTGTTCTTCATTTAGAACAGCTTCAGGGTCATCTTTTCTTTCACTCCCATCAGTTAATGTAGGTTGGTTCTGAGAACTAGAAGTGTCCTCCACCTCAAGAAGAACTTTCTTACTTGAGGGAAGATGAGTAGGATTAGTAGGATTAGGGTCAGACTTAACACAAGGCATGTCATCTTCATTAAAAATTACATCCCTACTAATTACTACCTTCACTCCTGGTTCTCCTCTCAACCAGACTTTATAACCCTTTACACCCTCTGGGTAGCCTAAGAAGACACCCTTTTTGGACCTAGGGTCTAACTTTCCTTCCTTTTGGTGTGCAAAGGCTGCACACCCAAAAACTCTAAGGTTACTTAGGTCTGGTGGAGAACCAGACCATAATTCCTCAGGTGTTCTAAAGTTTATGGCAGTTGAAGGGGATCTGTTTATCAAATAGACTGCAGTACTGACTGCCTCACCCCAGAAAGGTTTGGGAATACCAGAGGATATCATAAGACATCTCACTTTATCCATTATAGTTCTATTCATTCTCTCAGCAACCCCATTCTGCTGAGGGTTGTATCTAACAGTTTTATGTCTAACAATACCACAAGAAGCACACAGATTATCAAAACTTTGATTACAGAACTCAAGACCATTATCAGTTCTAATGAACTTAATTTTCTTACTAGTTTGATTTTCAACAAGAGTTTTCCAATCTCTGAACTTTTGAAAAGTTTGATCCTTAGACTTTAATAAGAAGATCCACACTTTTCTAGAAAAATCATCAACTATTGACAGAAAATATACATTCCCCCCATATGTAGAGATTCTTTCAGGCCCCCATAAGTCAGAATGAATGTACTCTAATATCTCAGTGGTCTTGTGTGTGCCAGTGGAAAAACTCAACTTATGTTGTTTTCCTAAGATGCAATGCTCACAGAATTCAACAGATTCAACTATATCCCCTTTTAAAAGATTCTGTTTGCTTAAAAACTGTAACCCTTTCTCACTAATGTGGCCTATTCTCTTATGCCACAACATGCCCTTTTCATCAACATGCTTTACAAGAAATGCAGAGTGTTTAGAAACAGTAGAACCAGACAATACATACAAACCATTTATCTTTTCACCCTTTAAGATAATGAGTGAGCCTTTACAAACCTTAAGGCAGCCATTTTCTGCCTTGTATGAATAGCCTGCTGAGTCAAGCATACCAAGAGAAATTAAATTTCTCCTCAAACTAGGTACAAATCTAACATCAGTTAGTTTTCTTACCACTCCATCATGCATTTTGATGCATATAGAACCAATACCTTTAATTTGACAATATTCATTATTGCCCATATACACTTTACCTTCAGAGACTACCTCAAAGGTGTCAAACCAGTCCCTGTTGGGACTCATGTGAAAAGTGCAACCAGAATCAAGAAGCCAGTCAGAAGAAGCACAGTTATCAGTAGCACACAATACTTCAGCATACATAGTATTTGCAGTAATATCAGATTCACTATTGTTGCTATTGCTATGGTAATTACTGCTATTATTCCCTTTCCTGTTAAGTTTCTCATCCTTAATCCTTTTGAAACATCTATTCTTTAAATGACCTTCCTTCCCACAGTAAAAACACTTCCTATTCTCTTTGTCTCTGGACTTAGACCTACCTCTACTTCTAGATTTGTTCCTATTGTAGTGATGTTCCTTTTTCTCAGGTCTACTTCTAACATACAGGTTCTCCCCATTACCCTTATTTTCCATTTTAAGGTCAAGTTCTTTGGACTGTAAAGCTGATTTAACGTCAGCAAGAGACAGGTCTTCCCTACCATATTTAATAGCAGACTTAACATCCTTAAAGGAATCAGGCAAAGAATTCAACAAAATCACAGCTTGATTTTCATCAGAAATAGACTCCTCAATATTAGACAGTTCAACAATAATCTTGTTTAAATCATCTAAGTTATCATCCAAAGACTTTGCAGCAGACATTTTAAAACCAAATAATTTTTCTTTCAAGTAAATTTTATTTGACAAAGATTTCCTCAAATAAAGTTCATCGAGTTTACACCACATTTTATAAGCAGAATCAAGACCAATAAGTTGTCTGAGCACATTATCAGATAGATGTAGTACAAGAATACTGTGTGCTAATTCTAATTTCTCAGATAAAGTTTCATCTTTCCAGGATTCTGGGAAGGACTTTGAATCAGAAATAGCATATTGGACTTTATTCTGAACTAGAATAGCCCTCATTTTCATTTTCCAAATTCCATAGTCACCTTGGCCATTAAAGGCCTCAACATCAGCCTTATTGCTAGACATAATAACTATCAGAGAAATTAAAAAAAAATATATATATATAGAAGCAGGTTTAGACAGTATTCAGAAGTTTCAATCGATGAGATACATTTTCAGAGAAGCAAGTTATTCTAGTCGACAATAAATTCTTATGCAATACTCAAGCCACAGTAGACAGTTTAATTTCAGTACAGAGAGTTGCAAAATTCAGACACAGAGATACGACCACAGAAAGAAATTTTCACTGACAGAGGCAGATAGATTCTAAAGGAATAGATAAATCCCTCAGTGAGAGAGAGAGAGCACAACTTCAAACACAACACAAAATTTCCACAGGACACAGATACGTCATGCCTCAGTGGGGCACACGCCAGGCCTGGTTTTTTGTTTTTCAAAAGAAATAGTCTTTAACAATCTATTCCGAGACGGAGTATCAAAACCCCCAACAGAAAAAAAAAAATCAAAAATTAGGGTTTCTGAGCGCCTTACCTTTTTCTGCTGGAATCTCGAATTAAACCGGTAAATCTTACCGTAGACGGTTTACTGATCTCAAGATCTTGTTCAGACCGAGTAGCAAACCAGCAATACCTTTTTCGGCCTCGGCACAGATCAACGAGCAAACCAGAGCTCTGATACCACTGTTGGGTTTTTCCCAACACTCAGAGAAATCACAAACGCAAACGGAAATAGAAATAACACACAGATAATTACGTGGTTCGGTATAAAACCTAATCCACGGTGCTCAGCAAGAACACACAGTCACTCTATATTAAGATTACACCCTCAGGTAGGCAGTTCCAGCCTCTCACTCTCAATCTCACTTTACAATCTATTCCAAATAGATAAGGTATCAGAGAGAACGACAAATATCAGGAGAAGAGACAGAGGAAGAGGAACAACAGACAGAAGACCTAATCGGCTAGGTTACAAAAGAGAGAAACGCAGGATATATATGGGTCCGTCCAGGAGCGGGTCGGAATTCGACCCGCTCGGTTGACCCGTGGAACATTATGGGTTGATCCGAGATTCCATCAGCATTTTACTCTTATCTGGATAAACAGAGATGGCCCAAGTCATGTATAAGCCCATCATCATTGGGTTTAGATATTGGGCTGATCTGGTGGACAATTCCAACAGATACATATGTATAATAGAATATAAGATAATGCTCAGTAAAATTATAGGTATGCGATAACTGTTAGAGATAATGGTTTGCGACAAAAAAATGAAAAAATAAATAAAAACAAGAAACTCTTCCGCCAAATCTGATCTGATTTAATTGAAGAAACTTATTTTTTCTTCTTCTTTATTGAATTTCTTTTTCTGTTCTAAATACATCCTCTGTACTCTATTATATATTCTTCATCTGTAATGCAGCGATCTATCCTCTCAATTAAATCATAAAATCCTGCGTATTAAGACAAAGTTACTATTTTTATCTCGATATTCTTCCTACGAAACAAAATAGTCACAAATTACTATTTAAAAGGATAAGTTATTGTTGTAAAAATATACATTTTAATATTGATTTTTATGATGAGATATGATTTTTAGTGAATCTATATTCTTTAATTCTATATGAAGTGTAATGTTTATTAACGAATAAAGATGATCATTCGTGATTTATTATGAATAAACATGTCTCTTTGATGAATGTATATGAAATGTGTCTAATAATGTGTCTATTAAAATTGAATGGTAATTATGGGTGGTTAATCGATGCCTATAAATATATAGGTGCATTTCATTCTTGAATAATTAATCAATCATTATCTTTGTTATCATTCTTCCATTCAAATTCATTGAGAGGGAAATCAAGTTAAGGAAGGTTGTTCTTGTGAGGAGTTTGAACTTAGATAGTTTGTGCAGAGTTATTTAAATGATACAACAAAACGTTATTCTCTACTCTATCGGTTTCTTTATTCTAAGTTTTATTCTTTACTGTAGAGGGCTCAAATCTCCTTAAGAGAGCGAGATATTCATGTCTCAATCTTATTATTTCGTGTAATTTTCATTATATTCAAATTAGTTCAAGATTAACTTAAAATCCAATTAGACCAAATTCATACTTTTATTATTATTATTATTATTATTAGAAAAGGATAAATAAGTTTAAGATCAACTTAAAGCTCAATTAGACCAAGCCCATATATATTATTATTATTATTGTTGTTGTTGTTATTTCATTTTATTATTATTATGTATTACTTCTTTATTATTATTATTATTATTATTATTATTATTATTAGTATGTGTTAAATATTTTTATTGTTATTATTATAATACTTGTACCAACAATAAAAAAATTGGTATTATTATTATATATTATTATCATAAAATATTGTATTTGTATTATAGTTCTTGTTTTATTATTATTATTATTATTACTACTATTACTATTACTATTATTATGTGTTACTTTTATTAAATTTATTACTATTATGTTTTACTTTTATTATTATTAATGTTAATATTATTATTATAAAATATTATTTTGATATTATTGTTGTTGTTCTTGATATTATTATTATTATTAATTGTAATAATAATAATAATACTAGTGAAAAAAATAATAAATTTGATATTATTATTATTATTAAAAAAGTTTAAATGAGTCCAAGATCAATTTAAAGCCTAATTAGAAACCAAGATCATATTATTATTATTATTATTATTATTATTATTATTAAAGGATAAATGAGTCCAACAGCAATTTAAATCCTAATTAGAAACCAAGTTCATATTTTTATTATTAATTGTAATAATAATAATACTAGTAACAAAAATAATAAATTAAGTATTATTATTATTATTACTATTATTATTAAAAGATAAATGAATCCAAAATCAACTTAAAATCCAATTAAACCAAGCTCATACTTTTATTATTAAAAATGATAAATGAGTCCAAGATCAATTTAAAGCCCAATTAGACTAATCTATGAGAATATGAGGAATCCAGCCAAAGGGTAATAGATCCACTTTTAATGTAGGAAAGAAGCATAAGACTGGTATCTTGGGCAGGTGAAGTTACTATGCTAAAGTTAAATATAGACATGTAATCGAGTTAGAAGGTTTAATTTCGGAAAAGCATTTGGACGTTGACTCTCATGTATGAGACAAGATTACGCATTCTAAAGTTATGAGCAATTGAAAAGTCACAGCCGCAATAGGAGATATAAGGCTGGTATTGATGTTATGGATATTAATGGCGTTAGTGTCTTAAGTTTAAGTTTGTTAAAGAAATTTTTTTTTATATCTCTTAATTTTTTTTTTTTTACAAAAAAAAAGTGAGAATCCTTTATTCCAAATGAGATTTTCAAAGAAAACTATTTTCAAGATTTTCATAAAATATTGGAAATTTTCCAAAGTTCTAGTTTTCTCATAAAACCTCACTGAGCATTCTTTCACTCACCCATATTTCTAACCTTTTCATATTAAGGATCTTGGTCAAAGAGGAGAATGGGTTTTCTTAACAAAGATCTTATTTATGAGATTATCTTCGTTATAGATGATTATTATGAGAAGTTGTACTTCTACTTTGTAACTATATACTTGTAAATGATTGATACTCGTGTTACTATAGTTTGAATAATGATGTAATAAATCGATTTGTTATTATTGTAATGTAATGTTTATATTATTAATAAAATTTTATTTCTATTATAGTTGGTATTTACATTTATTTTAGTTTAAGGACACATTTCCCCGTGCATATACTCCTCCTATGGCATAAGAGAGTATGGGAGTTGGACGGTGTCACAATGAAGCAAGTGTATCTGAAGAAATCTCATCAGAATTTGATGCATTTCACAAATGATTAGGACTACCTTCATGGTGATCACATTTTTTATGACGGTGTATTTGATGATGGCACAAGTAGATCCACTATGGATAAGGGCACAAATGGAGATGCTGCAAGGAGTGAGGACATAGCAGCTGGCCAAAAGGCACAATTGGTAAAGAAGATTTTGGAAGGATGTTTATGTGGAAAAGCAAGCTGAGACGTTGCACATATTTTGTGTAATATGATGGTAACTCAACCTATTGTTTTTATTTTAATATATCGTTTAATTACATAAAAGGAAATTTGGAAATAATTCATTACCAAATTTAAAATCCTGTTTCAAATAAAATACTATTTTATTAACAGGTAATGGAAATGAATAAAATGGAGGATTTTGATGTTCAAGCAGATGTGCAGCCTCACGGTATTTTAATAAAAAATATCATTCTTTAAATATCTTATATTATTACTTATTACACGCGTAATCTAAACGAGTCTAGTAAAAAAACAAATTGACCTCATACATCTACAATTCTAAATAATGATCAACTAACCATGAGAGAATTAGTTGATAGTAAGAGCACTTGAATCCATATTCATATCACCATCTATTGATGCTTCCATCGTGAATCAATATATCTTCATTTTTTTTCACCCTTTTTTGCCTAATTCCAATATCTTATACAACAGAGATATTGCTTGGTTAAAAAAATCCATCTTATTAGTTAAGAAGCTCGGGTCAAGAATATGGTACACTTGATGAGACTACTTCACCATAAACAACACATATAGACCCAAGTTCGAGTACATGTTAACTTAACTACCCTCAATTCCTTCACGTACTAAAAAGTTATCGTTCCTTGTCTTTCTTCCCTCAGTTCTATTGCCTTGCTTTTTCTTCTTTCTTTGTTTTTTTTTTTTTTTTGGAAAGAGGACTTGGTGTTCGCTTGGATAGCATTAATTTTAGTTTTTGTTTTAATCCCTTAGTTCTGTTGGCATTGGCAGTGCTAGGACTCCTGGGTCGAGCCCACAATATCATCTCCCCTGGGCTAAAAATGCCAGAAATTTGCTGTTTAACTGTGTCAATCTCCTGAGCTCAGCCCGCATCCTCTATACATTTTATGGGGAAGGTCCTTGAAAAGATTTTTATAGCTATTACCTAACAATCCAATCCAATCTTTGGAGAAAAAAAAAAGAAATAAACAAGTGAAATTTGCACAATTCTGTCAATATATCAAAATTGTGCAAATTAGGAAAGTAGTAATAGGTTCTCTTCCTTTCCAAAGAGAAATATGTTCTCTTCAATATATTTTCCTTTAGAAAGCTTAAACTTTATTTATTCCCTTAATAAAACCTTATTTCTAAAAGTGTTTTCATTCATTATATAATAATTTCAAATACAAAAATTTCTCACATTATTAAGAGTATGAGTAAGAAATCTGGATACCAGATAATAATAAAAAAGGATAATCAAATCTAATGTTGGATAGTATCAAGTAAAATAGTATGAAAAGGGAAAAACAGAGATAAAATGGCAAATATATATTAACACTACTTTTAATTTATTCAAAAATTTTGTTTTTTCTGTTTTGGAACAGGAAAGACAGGAGGATACTTTTAACCTAATGCTGGTGATTAAAAGTGAGCATTCTAACTTAAAAAGAGTTTAAGGATAAAGAAAGGTACAAGTGGTATCAACAGAGTGCATCAGTAGGCCCATATTCAATGGAAAAGAATTTTATTTTATTTTATTAAAAAATGAAGGAATAATAGCTGTACTGAGGCAAATTCAAATCTAAGCATATACGATAGAACGTCTCAACAGAAAAACTACCCTTTCCCGGCTCATTTCACCCGCAATTTCCGTGTTTCACTTCAACTGTACTTCTTCCCCTCCCTGTCTTTTCTGATTCACAGGGAGATTGCAATAGCAAATCCCATTTCAAGAAAGAAAAAAAGATTGGATATTCCATCAAAGAAACTATCTTTCAAGATGGATGGTTTGTCCTGGCCTTCCAAGTTTGAGGTAATTGTCCCTATAGTTCTTTCCATTCCCAGTGAATATGTGAGTGTCGGTTGTGGGTTATTTTTGTAAAGTTGAGATGGGTTCAATTAATCAACTGGAATTCAGTGTTAAGGGGCTGTATTTATTGAGAGAGATTTTTATAGAAATTCTGTCGGTGCCATGAAGTTCACATATGGCTTTTGATGGTTGTAACTAATGCAGCTGGATGAGATCAGGCAGAAAGTTATTGAAATGTCTGGAAGAGATGCTGTCACAACACTTACTCAAAAATAGAGATGTAACAGAGTGTGAGCAACAATAGCAAGATCAAATAAACCACTGAAAATCTGAGCTAAGGTATATTGATAACTGAAGAAAGGAATTACAGAGGATTAACGAGGGAAAGGTAGATGATGTAGAAGTATGAAGGAAAACTGCAGAGGGAAGATAAGAAAACTGATTCAAGCTATGGCCTGAATAATTACTCCAAAAACTGCTCAACTAAACTGTATCATAACTATATATACTACTCAGTAAATCATCCTAGCCCTCCAACACTGTTTGCCCTGAATCCTACGCAGCTCCTTCTTCTAGCAGGAGGGTACAACTTCTCAGATGGTCCCCAAGCTTCTCGCCTGTAGTTGCAGAAGATCTGCTCAGCTCCAGAAGGTCGATAACAGAAATGAAAAGAAAATCCAATCTGCTACTGCCAGCTGTAAATCAACTCCTCAGTTTTTATTTTATCCCTGGCATAATCAAAACGACTTCGTTTCTCCAAGCTGGATAATTTCACTCCAGGGTCCCAGACATCTCCTTTTGTAACATCCTCCCCTCCATCAGAGATTCCTTGACCTCAAGGAATGAAATTGGGAAACTGATTCTTGATGAACTCTGCGTCCTCCCACGTTGCTTCTTCCTTCGGTAAATTGGACCAGAGGATCAACCATTGTGTGACTGCTTTATTTCTCCTTTTGACCATTCTTCGCTCCAAAACTTGTATTGGTTCCAGCTTGGGCTGGCCATCCTCACCAATTAGCGGCAACTCGTGGCAAGGAACCTTCCCTTCTCCAATCTTCTTCTTGAGCAAACTAACGTGGAATACAGGGTGTATTTGAGCTCCCGGAGGTAGCTGTATCTTGTAGGCAACTTCACCAACCTTCTGTATCACCAAATAGGGTCCATAGTACTTGGTGGACAACTTTAGATTTTTTCTTACAGCCACAGAATGTTGTTTAAACGGTTGCAGCTTGACATATACCCAATCTCCCACTTCAAATTTCCTCTCAGTCCTCTTCTTGTCAGCATAATACTTCATCCTTTCTCTGGCTTTCTCCAAATTCTCTCTGATCATTATTTCCAAGTTAGCCCTTTCGTTTAAAAAATTCTCCACAGAGGCGTTCCTGATGTCCTGTTGTCCCCCAGTGATGAAAATTGGAGGCTTGTAACCATACAAGGCTTCAAATGGTGACATTTTGATAGCCGTATGGTAAGTGGTATTGTACCACCATTCAGCCAAGGGTAGCCATTCTACCCATTTCTTAGGCTTGCCAAACACAAAACTCCTCAGGTACATTTCGAGGCATTGGTTCACCCTTTCTGTTTGGCCATCCGTTTGTGGATGGTATGCAGTAGACAAATTTAATTGAGTCCCTAAGGCCTTAAAAAGGTTTTGCCAAAAGGAGCTCACAAAGATTTTGTCCCTGTCTGACACAATACTCTCAGGCAGCCCGTGCAATTTGTGGACCTGTGATAAGAACAATTGTGCCACTTCTGTTGCCGTGAAAGGGTGTGATAGGGGCAGGAAATGTGCATACTTAGTAAACCTGTCCACCACCACCATAATTGCATCCTTGCCGCCAGAATTAGGCAATCCTTCAATGAAATCCATAGTAATATGGCTCCAAGACTGATTAGGCACTGGGAGTGGCTGCAGTAAACCAGGATATGGCACCCTCTCGGTTTTGCACTTCTGGCAAACATCACATTTAGCTACAAACTGTGCTATTCCTGATTTCATCCCTGGCCAGTAGAAGTTATTCTTAGCCCTCTGATAGCATGCTTCAACGCCTGAGTGACCACCAGTAGGAGAAGAATGTAATTCCTGTATGATCTTGTCTCTGATTCCTCCTTGATCACCAATATACATCCTCCCTCCCTTGTACAATATGCCATTTTTGTATAAGATCCCCTCCTCCGTGCCCAAACTAAGAGTACGTTTGGTAATGCATTCCTGAGCCCATGCATCTCCCTTGTAGCTCCCCTCAACTTCTTGAACCCAAGCTGGCACCACCACAGTAAGAGCATCGAGCTCAAACTTTCTGGACAGTCCATCTGCTACAATGTTCTCCTTTCCCTTTTTGTATTGTATCTCATAGTCCAGCCCCATTAATTTTGATATCCACCTCTGCTGGGCTGAAGTGGTAACTCTCTGCTCCAATAAGAATTTGAGGCTCTGGTGATCCGTTTTAATAATGAAGTGGTGTCCTTCTAAATAGTGTCTCCATTTAGCTACTGCCATGGCTAAAGCCATCAGCTCCTTCTCATAAACTGATAACCCCAGATTCTTGGGCCCCAAGGCCTTGCTGAAATAAGCTATTGGTCGCCTGCTCTGCATCAGAACCGCTCCTACTCCTTCACCTTCCAATTGTTAGGTTGGCTGTTAGATTTAGCAGGGGTTCTGTTAGTTTTGAGCTGCATTCCCAGAGCTTCCTGCACATTTAAGGCTCTCTCCAATGCTTCCATCAAGGTTGCAGGCAGATTTGGTATCCTCATTTGGGGCTGTAATTCATGTTTCAGCCCACTGATGAAGACAGATACATAATATTCTTCTGTTGCATTAGGCATGCATTTCATTATCACAGCTCTGAGATCTTCAAATTTATCAAAATACTCTTCCACTGTTCCCTTTTGCTTAATCTTACTGAACTCAGCCATAAGCTTCACATCATCTTGGTAGCCAAACCTCCTACACAAGGCACTGACCAGATCATTCCATCTAGCCCTGGGGTTCACCATCTGGTAACCTTGCAGCCAGATGTAAGCCCTGCCCTTCATGTATATTGAGGCTATATCCACCTTCTGATCCTCTGGGGTCCTATGAAGTTGGAAGAATTTGTTGGATCTAAAAATCCACTCTCTAGGATCTCCTCCATCAAAAAAAGGAAAATCGACTTTAGGCAATTTAACCCCAAGTCTGCCCTCACTGCCTCTTTCACTACCCGGGCTCCTGACTTCATTATTTTCAAAGTTCAACCGAGTGGGAGTCACAGCCTCAACTCCAGTGGCACTGCAACTCACCTCTGGCATCTTCCCCTCTTTGTTATCCATCTTCCTATTAATTTCTTTCATAGAAATTGCCAAGGAGTTTATAGTTTGGAACATGGAAGCAGTCTGCCTAATGACATCTTCTAACTGGTTCTGATTTTTGGTAGAGGATTTAAAATGAGAATCCATTCTTACCCCTTGCTCCTGAATGGCCCTTTGCATCCTATCCAGCCTCTCTTCGTAACTCACTGCTTTTGCCGCCTGTTCTTTTACTGCTTCCTCGAACAGTTGCAGCGTTCTGGTGTTGTTTTCAACTTGCCCTTGTAACTCTTTCACTAGGTCGTCCATTCTCCCAACAGCTTCTGACACTTCTTGGTTTCTGGTGGATGGGCTCATCTCCGAGAATCGAGTGCTCTGATACCAGATGTCACAACACTTACTCAAAAATAGAGATGTAACAGAGTGTGAGCAACAATAGCAAGATCAAATAAACCACTGAAAATCTGAGCTAAGGTATATTGATAACTGAAGAAAGGAATTACAGAGGATTAACGAGGGAAAGGTAGATGATGTAGAAGTATGAAGGAAAACTGCAGAGGGAAGATAAGAAAACTGATTCAAGCTATGGCCTGAATAATTACTCCAAAAACTGCTCAACTAAACTGTATCATAACTATATATACTACTCAGTAAATCATCCTAGCCCTCCAACACTGTTTGCCCTGAATCCTACGCAGCTCCTTCTTCTAGCAGGAGGGTACAACTTCTCAGATGGTCCCCAAGCTTCTCGCCTGTAGTTGCAGAAGATCTGCTCAGCTCCAGAAGGTCGATAACAGAAATGAAAAGAAAATCCAATCTGCTACTGCCAGCTGTAAATCAACTCCTCAGTTTTTATTTTATCCCTGGCATAATCAAAACGACTTCGTTTCTCCAAGCTGGATAATTTCACTCTAGGGTCCCAGACATCTCCTTTTGTAACAGATGCTAAGGATGTGAAGTTTGTCGTATCTCCTTATCGGATCTGTCCTTTGGGAGCTCACATTGATCATCAGGTTAGTTCCAAGATTCTGCATCTTGAAATTTTGAATGGCCCAAGTTTGTGTTCCCATGGCTATGCTCTTTTGGCTCCTGGTTGAAGAATTTCAAAATGTGATGGTCCAATGTTGAAAATATAAGGATCTTAAAATAGTTGTCACGTATATAATTGGACACGAATATTTTAAGTGGAAAAACCGGACACGAATATTTTAAGTGAAAAACCCAAACAAATCTGGTAAAAATAACGGGCAAATGAAAGAATTTCTTTAACTTTAAAAAAACTCTAGATAAAAAACTCTTTCTCTACAAGATATCTACAATATACCTACTAAATCTACATCTATATTGAGAGGTAGAGAAAGAAATGAGATTGAAGAAAGATTTATATTGGGATGGGATGAAAAATCAAAGCGATAGTGTTAGATATTTGATGAAAAATCAAAGCGATAGTGTTAGATATTTACAGTGAAAATAGCCCACGTATTAAGAAAAAATTCATCCATTTTTGCCTAATTTTCACGCCAAATGAATAATTTGATTTAGTCAAGGTAGCCAACTAAAATGATATAGTATTTGCCCAACGAGAGACTTTACCATAACATCCAATTCCAACCAGATTTTTGCTTCTGTATTTATTTAGCTTCACTATATCTCATGAGTCTGTGCTTACTTTTAGCATTTTGCTAGTTATCACCAAGTGTTAAAATGACACATGTCCAGAGAAATTTATCTCCTATGCATTTTATACTTACTATGGTTGTCCTGTCGTTATTTTGTAACTACTTTTCTGAATTTTTGTTAGGTTACTTAAAATTTCAAGCTAAGAAGCCAAAGAAAACTGATTATGTAGATTGCTGCAGGGTGGAATTGTTTCAGCTATGACAATCAATAAAGGAGTACTGCTCGGTTTTGTCCCTTCGGGTGACTCACAGGTATGATTTTTTAGTAGAGAACGGTTACTTCAACGTGTGAACATCTAAAAGACCTTTGGGTATAAATGATCTTCAAATCTTCCTATTTTCTACTATGTTGGTATTATGGTATTAGGGTATCATAATGCTACTACCATTACTACTAGTTTTGGTATTAATTTACTAGTTCTTCTCAATATGTGTTGGCAAACAGGAATTAAAAAGTGAAACGTGTCTCCTAATCAGTTTGCCCCTTGAACGTTGAGAAGGAGATATACCTTTATAGGAGAATAAGCAGTTTTCTTACATTAATATAGGATATCTACACAGTAATTATGTACTAATACTTCTGTGTCATCAATATGTAGAATTCAGAAGCACGCTAAAACTGATTTTCCTTTTTGATATTCTTTCAAGCAGAGTGAGTATCAACCATATGGTTAACCTTAAATTTAAACACTTCTTTTGCCAGTTCTTATCAGAACTTGCACCCTTGTTCTTACAGTATTTACATACAGCTGTGAAGGCTAAGCTTTCTTTCACCTTATCTACCCATGTAAAGGATTAAACTGATTACTATTCTAAGTTGATCAGATTCCCTATAGTAGAAACCATTCCCAATTTCAAGTATTTTTAATGGGCATGAAAAGTGCAATAGATGGTTGGGACCAACAAACAGATTGATGTTATCTATGAAATCCAGTGTTCATCAAAATGTTTCCACAATTTTCTTTCTTTTTTGGACCCCAATTGTCATGAATGTTCCTGGCTGTGCTCCTTCCAAGGTTCTTCAGATTCTCTCTAGCAAAAGCCTATTCCCTCGTTTCCTCTGGAGAAGATTACCCACCCTGCACTTATTTCAATCCCCTTGAGATTAACATGACTACCCTCTTGCCCTTGATTTGCTCTCTAAACTTTCAATAACATATATATCTACTGAACACTTCAAATTTTTTTAGATTGGATGGACAGAAAACAAAACGAAGCAGCTTTTGTTGTTAGTCCAGTAATAGGGATTTACTTCCTTGCTTTAGAAATTTTGGCAATAAAATTTGAAATGTATTCATGGAAACTTCACAACTCAATGACAGTTGATTTAAGGTTGACTAATTTCTTTGAGTTGTTCTCTGTTATATAATTGATGCAACCTTCTTTCTGTAGGTTTTTTTGCAGTCAAAACAATTCAGAGGGGAAGTTCATTTCAGGTGAATAAATTTATAGCTTACTTTCTAAAGTACACGTAAGTTTTTTTTTTTCCCCCCTTTTTTTCTTTCCATGTATGATTATGAAAGAAGAAAAATGATGAATTCCATAATAGACTATTGATGATGTTGGTATCATATTGATTCTTGTTTTGTAGAATATATTGTTAGCACATGGATTTACCATATGAATATTATGTTGGAGCTATTGGTTTTCCTTCCTTCGTATGTACTGCTACTGGCTTTTGTCTCTTTAAATTGTAATTTTACACAATTAAATTTGGCTTCCTTAGTGCAATTATTCTGTATATCTTGCAATGTCTGAATGAGTGTGTGACAATTATATTAATCTTCCTAATAATTGTGGGAACTTTTCCCTTTCCATCACATTTTCTTGTTTGGAAGGTCTGGGCTTCAATTTATATTTAACTTGAGTATCAGAACCTTTACATCCTAGGAATCTTGTTTCACCTTGTAAGTCAAGGATGTGTTTTACTTGATTTAGAAAAATAGTTCACAAACTCCATGACAAGGAAATATTTCAACATCCCCAAATCTTTAATCTCAGGCTCTGTTAGTTTCTTCATCGCAAGCCTTGCAAGTTCTTTGAGATCAAACACCTGTTAGAATTATAACATCCACATAGACAATTAGTACTACTATCTTACCCTCCTTAGAATAGCTCGACTTACCCAGCCATCTATTCACATAATTGTTAACTTCACCAATGAAAAAAAGCTGATACTAAGCTTTATTAATGTAATTGTTTTCTCTTTAAAAGAGATATTTTCTAATATTTTTTTAAAACTATGTAATGTACCTACCACTTTTCAAGAAGGTACTTATTATTATTATTATTGTTATTATTTACAGAAAACAATGAATGTATCAGATCTTTGCTAACCAAGAGACTCAGCTTAGAAGCTAGTAGGAAGGATAGGAGAGTGTATAGGGGGATTAGTTCTGAAAACAAAGACCAAATGATCTGCTATTTGTCTCAACTCTCTGATCGGAGTTTAAGAGGCATAAAAACATGTGGAGAACTGTTCTACACATTTTGGTGCTTCTTGAATTGAAGTTGACAATCAAGGTGATAACTAAAACAGTAATGGATACAAACACTACCACGTAAACTAGCATATGAAATTATAAACCTATAATGTGAGTTGCTGATATTTAGAGATAAGTTTTAATGTTGATTTTAACTTGCCGATGTAGAAGTATTTCTTGTTTCCTAATAAGAAAGATTTTTGACAAGCCTAGACTCTTTGATTATTCAGTAGCAAGTGCTTGGATATTTAAATAGGAAGGGTTCCTTTTTATAACAATTAAAGTCCTTTGCTAACTGTGTTAGGGGAGGACTACCCTAGCTTTTCATTCCTTGAAATTTTACTTTTTCCTTAATAAAAGTGCGTTTGCTTCCAAAGTATTAAACTGATATTGAAGTCATTACTTCAATAAATATGAAATGGAAACTCAGTGCTCTAGAACTGCTGTTTCTCAGAGCCAATGAAGTTCAGCTTCCAAAATATGCTAATGGTTCAAGTGAATATCAGAGGAAGGACTCACCAAAATTAGAGGAACAATGCAACTGGGGTAGCTATGCCAGAGGAGCACTCTATGCCTTACAAAAGAAAGGAAACTCTCTGACAAAGGTTACCTTTTTATTTTCCTTTTTCTTATTTCTCTTTCATGAATTCACAAGACTATGACCACAAACTGAGTCAAGCAAGAAATTTTCAAATAATTCTTGCAAATAATGTATTACATTCAAATAAATGTTCTGTGGATATGAACTTATGCCATGAAAACTTATTCTGAAGTTTGTGGATATTTATGCCTACGATTTTCACCGGATGAAGAACAACTTAGATTTAATGGGGGCTCATATGGATCAAATGTTACTATTCATCACAAGTCATAGGTTCACAGTGGTTGCCTGAATAATGGAATTTGCAGAATGGACTGTAAGATATATTTCTTTTGATAATACAGGAAAAATGTTAAAACTCATTCTGTATATTTCTTGGTGCTGGTAATTTGTTCTCCTTCACTTGCAGAAAGCATATAGAAGACATGTATATGCTTTCCAAAAAAGAATCTCATTAAGCAAAAAAACTCTTTTTAAAAATTAAAAAAAATATAGTATATGCTTTCCAAAAAAGAATCTCATTAAGCATAAAAACTCTTTTTAAAAATTAAAAAATATATATATTTTTTCCATTTTGATAGCTCGTAGCAAGTTCTTGGTTGTTTATTACCCTTTTAAAACATGCAGAGCAGAAGCACTAATTTATGACTCCTGTTATGAGATAAAAGTTTATGGAATAGTCATCAGTCAGGAGTTTAAGAATATCCTCACTTATTGTTTCTTGAATTTCTTGAAGCTGGTATGCCTTTATATAACCCCTCAAAAGGAGAATTTTCTGCAAGAAATTAATTTTTTTGGATTGGCTAACATGTCTCAAGATTATAGCTTATTGTTTTCCAGTAATTGCTTTAGGACAGTTCCCTAATATCATAGAATTCCTCTAACATGATGGAATAGGAAATACAGATTAACTTTGAAAATATCTTTTTTTTTTAAATGGGATAAGGATTCTGTTTACATTCTTTTCTCTTTTGCCTTCATGGATTCTAAAGGAGTAGACACTGCTAAAGTTCCAATTCCATCTTGCAGATCTATGGAGACAGAATTGTCACTCTACCTATATATGATAATAACAAACAGGATGGTTGGCAGAGAAAAATAAATAAATAAATAAAAACATATCTAGATTTTCACGAAGTTAGATATACAGACAAGCAGAGAAAAATGTCTAAAGGAAATGATTAGGGAGTAAAAGATTATTTTCTCTGACTTTTTAACATGGACTCCATGTTGGTACATGAAGGAATGTCTCACATTTGAATTTGGTTTATTTCTCATTTGGCTTAAAAAAGAAATGATTATGAGATTGACAGTGTCTCAACCATTTCTGTTCAATCTTATCCTCATGTCGTTTGCAGATGATTCATTTTGAGTTTTTTGCTTACTCTTCGATCCTCCCTATTCATAAATGCTCCAAGCACATCTTTTCAGAAATAGAGTTGAAATATGGAAATTCTTATGTGGATGAGTCGTTTGAGAGAGAAAAAAAAGGCCAAAATAAGCTCAGAGATAACGCCTATACTAATTATGCAGGTGTTTTCCTCCAAGGTGGAGCAAAACTTTTATATTAATAGCCATTCTATTTCATGAAAAATATAAATATAGGGACTAGCATTGCAGGACCTCATAACTGATGAAATAAATTTAAAGCTAAACTCTCATCCTATTTCACTTTTGTTTTCTTTTCTTTTATAAATATAATGGATGTTTTCCTAGTATAGCTTTCTTTGGTCTCAAAGCTGCACTATTCTGAGTTTTGCAGGGTATCATAGGATTTATTTGTGGATCTGATGGTCTTGATAGTTCAGGTCTCAGTTCATCAGCTGCTGTGAGTTGGCTTTACTTTTCTTATATAACTTAAATTTTTCATTCTCACTTGGACCTGGAAGATTTAGTTCTTTCTTGTACTGTAAATAAACGCTTTGAAGTGGCCTAGTGGTAAGGAGATTGGGCATATGATTGTTGAATTTAGTGACATTTGTGCAGTTAGTAATTTGTTTCACATGTCAAAAAATTTTGGTACCTGTTTCCTTTAAAATGTAGCTTGATTTTGTTCACTGCGAAGCAATAGTAATCCAAGATCTTCTTTCCAATTTCAACAGGTTGGTATTGCATACTTGATGGCTTTTGAATGTGCTAATAACCTTTCCGTGTCTCCTGCAGAAAATATTGAGTATGACAGGTATGCATCATGTTTTTGTTGCTTTACCTGTAAAGTCTCCCTTATGTTGAACCTTTGTGGTTACAATTCTTGGGTTCTAATCTTTCCACCAGTTCTGAAGTTAATATACTAACTGTTAAATGTATAAATTTAATCCCTTTGTATTAGTTTAAGCTTTTGGAGCATGTGAAAATTTAATATGTTATCAGAGCAAGAGGTCTTGTGTTCAGACCTTGATTCCGACCATTAAATAGCTATTAACCACATGTTGAGTCTGTTATTGAAATTTGTGTTCAGCCCATACTTAAGGACATATGTGTATGGCCATCATTTCTTCATCTGGACAGCATGTAGGCTGATCTTCAGAGCCCTGAAAATCACCCTAATTTTAATACCACCGATACTTCCGACTTATGTCACGAAAACATCTGAAAATTCAATTCCTTTTTTATACCAGATGTCTTTAATAGCCATCTCTTTTCACAGCTAAGAAGTTGTTTCCATTTAGTTGGGTAATCTAATATTGAGTTCATTCATTGACTTTTAACAAGAGAAAAGGGTGGGATGGGGTGTAGATGGGAATCAATTACAGAACCCTTATCAATAAGCATTGTTGTGGCAAGATGAACAGAAATAAATATGATTAGAAATGTCGAAAATGAAGTCAAGTTTCAGCATTTGGATTGATCAGTATTTTAGCTATCTGTTATCTCAGTGATTGCATGTGACAGGCAGTGATTCTACTTGTTTTGTTTTCCTGACCTTTTTATGAGCTTTTTACATCTCTGATGTTTTTATCATTATTTCCAGCATCTAGTAGTTAAATTTTAGCTTTTTGAATGAGGTCTGACTTATTTTATTATATCCCAGAGTTTGAAATGTTAGGTGCAGAAAGAGATCACACATTTATAGAGTGACATGTGATAGAATATGATCCAAGTTATACTTTTCTGAAATTCTTTTGATTACAATAAGTTTCTTATCCTGGTTTCATTTTGTGCAGGCTCATAGAAAATGAATATTTAGGTCTGAAAAATGGGATATTGGATCAATCAGCTATACTTCTTTCAAGCTTTGGTTGCTTAACTTGTATGAATTGCAAGGTAAATGACTTTATCTGGAATAGCTTTCTCGTGCACATCTTTATATTCTTCAGAAGGTTATTTTGAGTTTCTAGTATAGCTCCTCTTACTAGGTACATCTTATGCTTTACAAAAACTTTTGTGATGCAGCTCTGGTTTTGGTTTCTCTATGCTGTTATTACCATGCTATTGTCTATAGTGTATTCATATAAATGGAACTCTATCAAACGTATCTCCTCCATTTAAACAACTAAAGGGGGACTAAACTTGGCACGCTTGAATACTACTTATGAAGATCTCCAAAATCTGATGATGATATGTAGAATCAATTTGGGGAATAACCAATACTCGACTGGTCTAAATTAAGCATACTTGGCATCTTTCTTCCTGGCATGTATTTGTTATGAAAGCGAAGGAATATATTTGCAGAATTCCAATAACAAAAGTTCTATCCTCTTTAAAGATTTAGGTCATTTGAGGTTACATAAACAGATTAACAGAGGGAATATTTCTTTAGAGAACAAATGTACATCAGAAATTAGGGACTTTTTTATGTATGTATTGGAGATTGGTACATGTATAATATTTTATCATACATTGTAAAATATAAAATTTGTGTGTTAGGTTGCAGATTCTGTGCTGGACCTATCTATACCCAAGCCTAGTCCATTTTTTTTAGAAGAATACTGTTTTAAACCTAAACCTCCATACCTGCTGAAATCTCTTTGGTATAGCTTGGTATAGGACACCCCATGATCAGCTTGCATCCCTGTTTGCAACTCATGGCCTCTAATTATTCGATGGAGCTGGGATACATTTCCCATCCCCCGTCCACGCCTTTTTTTTACTGTTTTGTTACTTTTGTCTTTCTGTACATATCGAATCCTTTCAGGTGTTCCTTTGCTTTCTATCTCATATTCAATACCCAATTTCTAGTGACCCTATGCTTGTTTTACAGACCAAAGATCACATGCTTATAGAAGCTCCAAATATGCACAGAGGACAGAAATCTGATAGGAATAAGGCGTATAAAATATTACTGGCATTTTCTGGCTTGAAGCAGGCCTTGACAACTAATCCTGGATATAATCGTCGAGTTGCTGAATGTCAGGAGGCTGCAAGGATTCTGCTGCAGTAAGATTCTTCAACTTGTTAAATAACTTTCCCAGTTTCCCTTTACTATCAGCCTTAGCTTTCCTTAACTATTAACATTGGAGCTTAAGAGAATTTTTGGAACCAACTAACTCCTTGAAGAGGAAGAATTAGAAAAAAAATAATGAAGTGGTAGCTGAAACTGAAATAATAGAGATATGTAAAATGCAAAATCCTGGAAGGTCACTGTTTACTATGACCATTATTAAATTATTTATGGCTAACTTCTCCTTAAGAGAACGAATTATTATGGTGAAAACACTGAATTAATATTGGATATTGAAATTCCTCAGACTTCAAAACAAGTAAAGATAATTTCACTTTGCCAATGTGGTTTCTCATGTATTACCTTCCATTTCTTCAAATTCCATTTCTCATGTAATTACTGAACTATGGGGAAGGTGTTAGATGTGAAAGCTTTATTATTTTTCGAATATCATTCTAAATTACTTCCTCTCACTTAAAGGCTCAATTAAAATAATAAGGACGATTGCCAAGTAGTTGATTGGCCTGCAAGTTCAGAATGAGACAAGATTATTTGTATAATGTTACATATACATTAATAAGCAGCGTGTTTGTGAACTTGATATATTGCAATGGCTTCCTAAATTGAATTAAATTTAATGTCTGTTTCAATAGGTAGACTTTACTTTAAAAGATGATGATCTCAAATTTCTAAATTACTGGCTGAAGGATGATGGTTGCCCTTAAGATATCTGTTGTGCATAACATTTGTCTCTATAATCATAGATTTGCGTGTCATTTGTTGTCCTGCTATTTCTTTGACAAAAGACTTGGTTTTAACATATTAAAAAAATGCTTCACTACTAAATTATGACATTTTATTCTGGTAAAGGTCTTTATTATCTGAGGGTTTTATTGGTCACTCTAATCATTCAGTCAGTACTTCATGATGTCACAAGAAAATCAAGTATTCATGGTGATTTAGAAAAATAACAATATTATATTGAATTCTTCATTCTAACTTGGCACAAGAACACATATAAGGTTTTGACCATAGGTAAGTTACTACCTTATCCTTATTACTCCCATAGGTAAGTTTTTGACCATAGGTGTAAGTCTCATGTGTTAGTAGAATATGAATCCTCAAATTAAATTAAAGAGTTTTGTTGAGGAACTTTAGATGGAAATTTATTTTATTTTAAGAAATGTTACTTTTGTCTTTTGACATTTCAAAATAGAAATGTGGGCAAAAGGTAAGGCTAGTTAGGTAGGGTTTACCAAAAGAAAGAGAAGCCAGCAATTCAATTTGAAAAGGGGGAACATAGGAATACAAACTACTCAGCCTGACAGAAAATTGAATGAAAGTCAAACAAATAACAAAGATGTTCTTAATAGTAGCTCAATGAGCATCTCAATGCTTTAAGCAACAAAAACTACAGCATTCTGATATTTGGAAAAAAGAAAGAGGTGAGGCATTAGATGCTCGAGGGATTCTCATTGGTCACCAGATATATGTTTGTACAGAAACATTTTTCTTGTTATTTTCCCCAGCTGTCTATAAAACATAAATGTAAATATTCAATTTCTAACAAATGGAGTATTTGTTTAGTTGTATCCTTTTTGTACTTGGTAGAGTAGGACTAGAAAATTAGTTTGAGAGATTCTAACACAAACTTTAGATTACTTGTAAACTTGAAACTATGTGTAATCCTTGTAAATATTTTTGCTCATGGAATTATATATTTAATCCCTTTTTGATAATAATACCCGTCCATCCCAATTTGATAGATTTGTTTTCCTTTTTTGTTTACCTCAAATTATAAGTTTGTTTCCTTATTAATAATATAATATATTTTTTAGTTAATTAAAATATTATTATTTAAAGTGAGAGTATTAAATACATTTTGAACAAAATTTGTGAGTAAATTGTTGGAAAAATTTATCTAATTAATAAGAAAATATTTTTCTAATAATTTATTAGTGTTTCTAATGCTTAGGTTTCTCAATATGAATGGGGTATTTTAAAAATATTCGATAAAAAATGCATATTTTTAATATCACTAATAATAGCTAAATTTCTCAGGAATGAATTGTCCCGAAACACTGGAGAAATTGACTTTGTCGCAGTGTGGCACGCCATGGAGCCAAATTTCCATCATTGGAAAACTTCCCAAGCTTCAAATTCTCAAATTACAGTCTGGTGCTTTTGTCGGACAAAGTTGGGATATTGGTGATGATGAGTTTCCAGAGCTGAAATTTTTGAAATTTTTCAGATTAGACATTAAAGAATTGAATACATCATTTTATCCCTTCCCTAGACTCAAGCATCTTGTTGTGGAAGGTTGTCCTCGACTAGCTGAGATCCCTTCGGTTTTGGAGAAATTTCCACATTGGAGAAGATTGAGGTTCGTCGTAGCAAGCATGCTGCGGCTTCAGCTAGAGAACTACTAGAGGAATTTGATCATCTTGAACTCCTCCTTATTGATGGTGAAAAAGCTGAAGATCATTAGGATGTAACTCTATATTCACATGTGAGTAAATTTTGAGCTCAATTTTTTATCTTAATAATTATTAGCATGTAGTAATTGATTCTGCAAGAGGTGTATCGTTTTCTAAACAAGTGTATCTAAATAGAATATTCTATTTTGATTTTAAGTAATTCTTTTCTTTCTTTTTTGATTTTAAGTAATTCTTGCTGAATGTTTTTGGAATTACTAGTACTGTTAACTGTTGAGTCTAAATTTTTTATTATCTCCTAATTATGATCATTTGGATACTAGAGAGGGGGGGGCGGGGGAGGAACTGCACTAGAAAATCTCTGGCTTTAACTGCAATGATCTCATAGGGTTCTCATCATTGCAATCCCTTGTCCACACGTCATTTTTTGCAATAGAACCACGCCATAGGACAACCCCTGAAACCCTTCAATCATACCACTTAACCAAGATATCTTAACATCTATCTAGCTTCTTTTTTTATTTTTTATTATCTGTATATTTATTTTATGGGTGTTGTTTGGGAATTTCTCTTTATTAATTTTTTTTAATCATTTTGCATATGCTTTTAGCTGTTCTCATGGAAACTTGTCAATTGGAATCCAATTCCTCTCCAAGATGGTCGTCTTAACCAATAAGTATTCATAGTACAATCATACTTTGTTCTACTTGGTTGATTACAAAATGCATAAACACTTAATGAACATGTTGGTCTCAAGATTGTTAACTTTTCGTTTCATGATATTTTCTTACATCCTTTTCAAATATTCATCTTTGAGTTTGTTTTGTTTATTGCAAATATATGTAAGAAAATCAATTTAATTAAAAAGGGACAGTATAGTTGATACGCTAATCTAGTTGATTAGAGCTTTCTTCCAAAATGAGAAGTTAGTAGTCAGTAGAAATAATATGTAGTGACCTAAATGATTTTCTCTAATTTAGAATACATTTTTTAAAGTTCTTTCTCTTTTGAGAGTGTCCAATCAAAAGAGAGGACTCCATTAATTTTTATTACAAACCAAACTAATCCATGGCTTGCGATTGCAATCTGGTCAAAATCCGCATGAAACCATTTTCCATTCGTCAACCACCGTCAAAGATTTCTTGCGGCAAATGATTCCAAATTAGTAAAGCCTTGTCAACCATTTGCAGCTATATATATAAAACCTAGAAGATGAAGAAGACTTACAGCCATACCTTCAACTTTTAGCCTTTATTTTCATCACTCAAAAACCTAAAAACCATGAAGACAACACCTCTTCTTCTTTCGTTTCTCTTCCTTTCCATCTCAACTCTCCCTTCATTTTGCAAAGCCCGAGTTTTACTCGAACCCGTGATTGACACCGCAGGAAACAGCCTTCTAGTAGGCTCCCTATATGAAATTCTGCCGGCTAAGCCGATCAATGGTGCAGCTGGTGGCATCATTTTACAACTCACACGAAATAAAACCTGCCCATTTGATGTTGTTCAAGAGCAGACCGACTATCAAGGCCTCCCCATGACATTTTCTCCATACCATGTTAAACAAGGAGATGTTGTCCCAGTTTCCACTGATCTTAAGATTGATTTCCCTAGCACCTTCACAAGCTGCCGGAAAGTTTCCAACGTTTGGACGCTTGATAACTATGATCCGTCGACCGGGCAATATTTTGTGACAACAGGTGGAGTTAAAGGAAAGCCTAGTTCCAAAACTGCTACTAATTGGTTCAAGATTGAAAGTTTGGATATGGCACCTACAAGCTCATGTATTGTCCCTCCTTTTGTAGTTATTGTACGTGCAAAGATATAGGCATTTTCGTGGAAGGAGGCAAGAGACATTTGGCTCTGAGTGATGTGCCATTCGAGATTGTGTTCAAGAAAGACTAAATGTTCTCTTATATTTCAGCTGTTGCAATATGAATGCATAGAGAAGCTTAATTGTTTGCAATATGAAAAGTGCAATTTCTTCCCTATTTTTTATGCCTTAATATTTTTATTTTTATAAAAGAACAGAAATATCTAGCCACAATATATATGCTTCAAGAAAACCATCCACTTCTCACAGTCTCCTAATTTTCCTAGTTGAGAACAGCAAATCAAATGCCTTGACCAATCACAAGAAAAATGGAAAAATTGCAGCCAAATATTGCACATGAAATCCACAGCAAAAAATTAGCATATGAAATTCTGTTGCAATTTCCTCTCCTTTTTTTTTTTTCCGGTCTCTTTTTAATTTTTAAGTCACATCTATTGCATTTGATAGCATCCCTAAAGATTTATTTTTTAAAGTGTTTGCATTAATCATCTAGATAGTGGATCTTCCAAAAGATTAGAAAACTTCTACGGTACCAAAAAAAAATATACTGGTTTTATCATCAAAGATTTGGTGTTGAATTGAAGAACTTGTAGTAGGACAAGAAAGCCACAAAAAGGCATATCGTGCACCACAAAAGCGTGTAAAGTCATTGGCAACATTTCAAATGATAAATTATAAATCTAAATCCAATCTCAGAATGTAAGTTTGCCTTAACTGCATCAACAAACCAAATTCCAGGAAGCGGAAATTTGACTTCTTTTTAATAGTACTTCAGGCTAAAATAAAAAGTAAAACTAGTTGTTACATTAATATTTATTTATCTTAATGTTGAGGGGAAAAGAAGCAACATCATCTCCAAGAACTATTCTATGTGTGCCTGCTGCAAGAAGGGTGTAAGCCTTGTAATCAACCAAACCCAAGTCTTGCAATGCGTTCAACTGAAAATTTACCTTAGTACTGTGTCCAGCTGAAACAAAAACTTTCTTGAAAGCAATTAATTGCTTAATAGGAGCATCCACGATACCCTTTGGAGGATACCAATACACCATCACTACTTCAGAACCATCAATTTTGCCAGTATTCTTCACTTCAACATAAAAATTGAAAGTAAAGTCACCATCCAATTCAACAAGATCGTCAACTAACACAGCAGGGCATGAAGGTTTAGAAGCACCGTCCAAATATTTTATGTCCCTACATTTGATAAATTTATTCAAATTAACATCCAACGGTTTGTTTGAATAGGTTATCTTGTGGTTGAACCTGGTATAACTCAAACCATATCCAAATGGGTACACAACAGGGCCGTTGAAGAATCTGTATGTTCTCCCAGGATAGCCTAAGCTTTGAATAGGCCTTAATGACATAGATGTCATAGGTAACATGTCCGAGTAACTACTCTTATACCATGTGAGAGGTAATCTTCCACCTATAAGACCAAATGATCAGTCAATTTAAATTAAAAGAAAAAAGGGAAAACATGGTCTTTTTTTTTTATAATAAAAATAGCAAATGTCATTAATTTTAAAATGACCATACGTACAATGCAATTTGCTCTGCCGCTCAACAAATTTTCAATGGACATGAATAATGATTGTTTAGTAAGCGGAAATAAGATTTGATTTGAATGCAAAACCTCATGCTTGATACCATATTAGGGTTAAATTTAAAACATACAATGCAGGATTAATACTCTTAGCATTAAGATTATAAACCAATTATTGACAATCATTGTTTTAAAGTTGACAAAATAAATTATAAATAAGGAATATCAATATGATCAGGTATATTAGAGATGCTTGCCTGGATTATATTTTCCAAAAACAACATCAGCAATTCCATGGCCACCTTCTTCCCCAGGATATCCAGCCCAGATAATTGCAGTGATATTGGGATTAGATTTGGCGAAACGAATATCAACCCCACCAGCAGACATGACTACAAGAATAACTGGTCCCTTTGATGATGAAGCAACTTGATTTATTAGTTTAGTTTGGTTACCAGGAAGGAGCAGATCAACTCTATCCAAGTCCTCTGCCTCAACTGACAAATCCAGTCCCACAAGAAGTACTGTAGCATCTGCCTTTTCAGATGCCTTCACAGCTGGGAAGATTAGGCTATCATTTTTGCAAGAAATAGCATCACAACCAATTTCATAGATTACTTTCCTACTAGATTCCTTGAAAGCATCTAATGGACTGGTGTATCTACATGGGATACCTGTAATTGTACCAAAACTCATATCAATTTTTTATTGCCCAATAATGTTTAAAAAAAAAACAATTATTGTACTCAAATTCTTTGTTACCTTTGTAGTTCCCAATCATGGCACTAGTGGCATTAGCATGTGGTCCAATCACTGCCAAGGTTTTAATTTCATTCGGGTTCAAAGGCAAAGCTTGATTATCATTCTTTAGAAGGACAATTCCTTCTCTTGCTGCTTCAATTGCTAAATTGATGTGTGCTTGGGAGCAAATATCATCTTTGCCAAGTTTTTCATACTCGGGCATTCCATCAAAATAGCCAAGCCTCATAAGAACAGTAAATATGTTTGCCAATGCATTATCGATATCGGACTCCCTTACTTTCCCTTGCAGAACAGCATTTGCAGTATAGTTGGGGTAGAAGTCTCCACAATCCAAATCTAGGCCTAATTACATATTAAAAATGAAAAGAAATTAATTTGTCAAACATATATTAAAAGCACAAGTAAGCGCAGATTACTTGGCATAGTGATCTCACAAAGACGAGTCTCATATATTTCAAAGAAAAACAAAGCATATGTTATATGAAAATTAGTTAGAATTAGAGTATGAGATGGCTAACCAGCTCTAAGAACACGTGAAACAGCATCTTCTGGTGCATCCGCGAGAAATTTCTGATTTTGTACCATTACTTGAATAGAATCACAGTCAGAAACAATATAACCATTAAGATTCCATTTTTTTCTAACGGTTTCTTTAAGAAGTTTCGGATCTGCACATGAAGGAATGCCGTTGATTTGGTTGTAAGAACACATGACGCTAGCAACATCACCCTTTTTGATACACATTTCGAAAGGTTTCTGAAAAGTCTCCACCATATCTCGTTCTTGTACCTTTAATTTAAAAGGAAAAAATCATTAGACTGGTAATTAATTAATTTTGACTATTTACAAAAATCAAATGTTTGACTTACTCTAGCATTGAAAGCCACTCGATTAACACCAAGCCAATTATCAACATCATAGGCAACATAATGTTTGCAACATGCAGCAACCTTAAGAGGTCTGAAATTTTCATCAAACTTCTTCGAGGGTTCATCCTTCTCCTCAACATCTTGTAATCCTCTAACATAGTTAGAGGCGTATATTCCGACCACGAAGGGATCCTCTCCCGGGGTCTCGAGAGCTCGTCCCCAACGAGGATCCCTCACTGTATTCATGTTTGGACTCCAAAATGTCAATCCAGCGTGACCAAAATTGTGCATGGCCCGTGCTTCAGTTGACACTGCCTGGAATTCAAAACAAAAAAAAAATTAAAAATGTATCTGGTAGGTTTTGTGAGTTGACTGAAAAATGTCAAATGAATCGTTTTCAATTACCACTAGTTTGATAATTAGTGAAAACATTTTGTGTAAAGGAGAGTACCTGGCCAATCTTTGTCCATAGGGACTCATTAAAAGAGGCAGCAGTGTGGATTGGAGTGGGGAAACTAGTTGCTCCAGGAATGAAATCGTCGAAGAACGTTGCGCCATCCCCGAAATCAGAGACACCATGCAACGCCTCGGACCACCACCTATATGGTGGTAGACCGATCCTTTTGGCACCAGAAGCTTTATTTCCAAGTTGTCCGACTTTTTCATCTAAGCTCATTCTATCTACCAAATCTTTCACCCTCTTAGGAATTGGAATAGATGAATTGCAATATAGAAAATCATTCATGTCCAATCCAATGTCAGCAAACCTTGCAGGATCACAAACCTTCAAATAATTAGCCAAGTTTGCTCTTACATTTGGACCAGTCACAAAAACATACAAAAGAACTAGAGCTAAACGAGAAAGAAACCAAACTCTTGACATGATCACACACCCTTGAATATGCTGATCGAGATTCATAGAAATACATATATCTTAATAGCCTTATAAAGGATGAAATTGAAATCTTGAGAGAATCTTTATAGACGATTATTAGATAAACTTACAACTAAAAGATGAATTAAAGGGGCAAAATCTTTGAGGTCTTTCTATTTTGGTCGCTGATACATTAATCCAAACTTCAGCGGTGATATTTACTAATCAATGTATACAAAACGGTGTCACAAGTTCGTTGAATAATTAGCATATGCATGGTTTTGGCTTTAATTAATTCTTGTAGTTTGATACATAAATACATCAGATTTCAAAAATAAAATAAAATCCATGTAATTTTATTTTAACTTTACCAATTTCAAGGATAGATACATATGTATAATAGAATATAAGATAATGCTCAGTAAAATTATAGGTATGCGATAACTGTTAGAGATAATGGTTTGCGACAAAAAAATGAAAAAATAAATAAAAACAAGAAACTCTTCCGCCAAATCTGATCTGATTTAACTGAAGAAACTTATTTTTTCTTCTTCTTTATTTAATTTCTTTTTCTGTTCTAAATACATCCTCTGTACTCTATTATATATTCTTCATCTGTAATGCAGCGATCTATCCTCTCAATTAAATCATAAAATCCTGCGTATTAAGACAAAGTTACTATTTTTATCTCGATATTCTTCCTACGAAACAAAATAGTCACAAATTACGATTTAAAAGGATAAGTTATTGTTGTAAAAATATACATTTTAATATTGATTTTTATGATGAGATATGATTTTTAGTGAATGACTATATTCTTTAATTCTATATGAAGTGTAATGTTTATTAATGAATAAAGATGATCATTCGTGATTTATTATGAATAAACATGTCTCTTTGATGAATGCATATGAAATGTGTCTAATAATGTGTCTATTAAAATTGAATGGTCATTATGGGTGGTTAACCGATGCCTATAAATATATATAGGTGAATTTCATTCTTGAATAATTAATCAATCATTATCTTTGTTATCATTCTTCCATTCAAATTCATTGAGAGGGAAATCAAGTTAAGGAAGGTTGTTCTTGTGAGGAGTTTGAACTTAAATAGTTTGTGCAGAGTTATCTAAATGATACAACAAAACGTTATTCTCTACTCTATCGGTTTCTTTATTCTAAGTTTTATTCTTTACTGTAGAGGGCTCAAATCTCCTTAAGAGAGCGAGATATTCATGTCTCAATCTTATTATTTCGTGTAATTTTCATTATATTCAAATTAGTTCAAGATTAACTTAAAATTCAATTAGACCAAATTCATACTTTTATTATTATTATTATTAGAAAAGGATAAATAAGTTCAAGATCAACTTAAAGCTCAATTAGACCAAGCCCATATATATTATTATTATTGTTGTTGTTGTTGTTATTTCATTTTATTATTATTAGTATGTGTTAAATATTTTTATTGTTATTATTATAATACTTGTACCAACAATAAAAAAATTGGTATTATTATTATATATTATTATCATAAAATATTGTATTTGTATTATAGTTCTTGTTTTATTATTATTATTATTATTACTACTATTACTATTACTATTATTATGTGTTACTTTTATTAAATTTATTACTATTATGTTTTACTTTTATTATTATTAATGTTAATATTATTATTATAAAATATTATTTTGATATTATTGTTGTTGTTCTTGATATTATTATTATTATTAATTGTAATAATAATAATAATACTAGTGAAAAAAATAATAAATTTGATATTATTATTATTATTAAAAAAGTTTAAATGAGTCCAAGATCAATTTAAAGCCTAATTAGAAACCAAGATCATATTATTATTATTATTATTATTATTATTATTATTAAAGGATAAATGAGTCCAACAGCAATTTAAATCCTAATTAGAAACCAAGTTCATATTTTTATTATTAATTGTAATAATAATAATACTAGTAACAAAAATAATAAATTAAGTATTATTATTATTATTACTATTATTATTAAAAGATAAATGAATCCAAAATCAACTTAAAATCCAATTAAACCAAGCTCATACTTTTATTATTAAAAATGATAAATGAGTCCAAGATCAATTTAAAGCCCAATTAGACTAATCTATGAGAATATGAGGAATCCAGCCAAAGGGTAATAGATCCATTTTTAATGTAGGAAAGAAGCATAAGACTAGTATCTTGGGCAGGTGAAGTTACTATGCTAAAGTTAAATATAGACATGTAATCGAGTTAGAAGTTTTAATTTCGGAAAAGCATTTGGACGTTGACTCTCATGTATATGACAAGATTACGCATTCTAAAGTTATGAGCAATTGAAAAGTCACAGCCGCAATAGGAGATATAAGGCTGGTATTGATGTTATGGATATTAATGGCGTTAGTGTCTTAAGTTTAAGTTTGTTAAAGAAATTTTTTTTTATATCTCTTAATTTTTTTTTTTTACAAAAAAAAAGTGAGAATCCTTTATTCCAAATGAGATTTTCAAAGAAAACTATTTTCAAGATTTTCATAAAATATTGGAAATTTTCCAAAGTTCTAGTTTTCTCATAAAACCTCACTGAGCATTCTTTCACTCACCCATATTTCTAATCTTTTCATATTAAGGATCTTGGTCAAAGAGGAGAATGGGTTTTCTTAACAAAGATCTTATTTATGAGATTATCTTCGTTATAGATGATTATTATGAGAAGTTGTACTTCTACTTTATAACTATATAGTTGTAAGCGATTGATCCTCGTGTTACTATAGTTTGAATAATCATGTAATAAATCGATTTGTTATTATTGTAATGTAATGTTTATATTATTAATAAAATTTTATTTCTATTATAGTTGGTATTTACATTTATTTTAGTTTAAGGACACATTTCCCCGTGCATATACTCCTCCTATGGCATAAGAGAGTATGGGAGTTGGACGGTGTCACAATGAAGCAAGTGTATCTGAAGAAATCTCATCAGAATTTGATGCATTTCACAAATGATTAGGACTACCTTCATGGTGATCACATTTTTTATGACGGTGCATTTGATGATGGCACAAGTAGATCCACTATGGATAAGGGCACAAATGGAGATGCTGCAAGGAGTGAGGACATAACAGCTGGCCAAAAGGCACAATTGGTAAAGAAGATTTTGGAAGGATGTTTATGTGGAAAAGCAAGCTGAGACGTTGCACATATTTTGTTTAATATGATGGTAACTCAACCTATTATTTTTATTTTAATATATTGTTTAATTACATAAAAGGAAATTTGGAAATAATTCATTACTAAATTTAAAATCCTGTTTCAAATAAAATACTATTTTATTAACAGGTAATGGAAATGAATAAAATGGAGGATTTTGATGTTCAAGCAAATGTGCAGCCTCGCTGTATTTTAATTAAAAATATTGTTCTTTAAATATTTTATGTTATTACTTATTACACACGTAATCTAAGCAAGTCTAGTAAAAAAATAAATTGACCTCATACATCTACAATTCTAAATAATGATCAACTAACCATGAGAGAATTAGTTGATAATAAGAGCCCTTGAATCCATATTCATATCACCATCTATTGATGCTTCCATCGTGAATCAATATATCTTCATTTTTTTTCACCCTTTTTTGCCTAATTCCAATATCTTATACAACATAGATATTGCTTGGTTAAAAAAATCCATCTTATTAGTTAAGAAGCTCGGGTCAAGAATATGGTACACTTGATGAGACTACTTCACCATAAACAACACATATAGACCCAAGTTCGAGTACATGTTAACTTAACTACCGTCAATTCCTTCACGTACTAAAAAGTTATCGTTCCTTGTCTTTCTTCCCTCAGTTCTATTGCCTTGCTGTTTCTTCTTTCTTTGTTTTTTTTTTTTTTTTTTGGAAAGAGGACTTGGTGTTCGCTTGGATAGCATTAATTTTAGTTTTTGTTTTAATCCCTTAGTTCTGTTGGCAGTGGCAGTACTAGGACTCCTGGGTCGAGCCCACAATATCATCTCCCCCGGGCTAAAAATGCCAGAAATTTGCTGTTTAACTGTGTCAATCTCCTGAGCTCAGCCCGCATCATCTATACATTTTATGGGGAAGGTCCTTGAAAAGATTTTTATACCTATTACCTAACAATCCAATCCAATCTTTGGAGAAAAAAAAATAGAAATAAACAAGTGAAATTTGCACAATTCTGTCAATATATCAAAATTGTGCAAATTAGGAAAGTAGTAATAGGTTCTCTTCCTTTCCAAAGAGAAATATGTTCTCTTCAATATATTTTCCTTTAGAAAGCTTAAACTTTATTTATTCCCTTAATAAAACCTTATTTCTAAAAGTGTTTTCATTCATTATATAATAATTTCAAATACAAAAATTTCTCACATTATTAAGAGTATGAGTAAGAAATCTGGATACCAGATAATAATAAAAAAGGATAATCAAATCTAATGTTAGATAGTATCAAGTAAAATAGTATGAAAAGGGAAAAACAGAGATAAAATGGCAAATATATATTAACACTAATTTTAATTTATTCAAAATTTTTGTTTTTTCTGTTTTGGAACAGGAAAGACAGGAGGATACTTTAAACCTAATGCTGGTGATTAAAAGTGAGCATTCAAACTTAAAAGAGTTTAAGGATAAAGAAAGGTACAAGTGGTATCAACAGAGTGAATCAGTAGGCCCATATTCAATGGAAAAGAATTTTATTTTATTTTATTAAAAAATGAAGGAATAATAGCTGTACTGAGGCAAATTCAAATCTAAGCATATACGATAGAACATCTCAACAGAAAAACTACCCTTTCCCGGTTCATTTCACCCGCAATTTCCGTGTTTCACTTCAACTGTACTTCTTCCCCTCCCTGTCTTTTCTGATTCACAGGGAGATTGCAATAGCAAATCCCATTTCAAGAAAGAAAAAAAGATTGGATATTCGATCAAAGAAACTATCTTTCAAGATGGATGGTTTGTCCTGGCCTTCCAAGTTTGAGGTAATTGTCCCTATAGTTCTTTCCATTCCCAGTGAATATGTGAGTGTCGGTTGTGGGTTATTTTTGTAAAGTTGAGATGGATTCAATTAATCAACTGGAATTCAGTGTTAAGGGGCTGTATTTATTGAGAGAGATTTTTATAGAAATTCTGTCGGTGCCATGAAGTTCACATATGGCTTTTGATGGTTGTAACTAATGCAGCTGGATGAGATCAGGCAGAAAGTTATTGAAATGTCTGGAAGAGATGCTAAGGATGTGAAGTTTGTCGTATCTCCTTATCGGATCTGTCCTTTGGGAGCTCACATTGATCATCAGGTTAGTTCCAAGATTCTGCATCTTGAAATTTTGAATGGCCCAAGTTTGTGTTCCCATGGCTATGCTCTTTTGGTTCCTGGTTGAAGAATTTCAAAATGTGATGTGTCCAATTCCAACCAGATTTTTGCTTCTGTATTTATTTAGCTTCACTATATCTCATGAGTCTGTGCTTACTTTAGCATTTTGCTAGTTATCACCAAGTGTTAAAATGACACATGTCCAGAGAAATTTATCTCCTATGCATTTTATACTTACTATGGTTGTCCTGTCGTTATTTTGTAACTACTTTTCTGAATTTTTGTTAGGTTACTTAAAATTTCAAGCTAAGAAGCCAAAGAAAACTGATTATGTAGATTGCTGCAGGGTGGAATTGTTTCAGCTATGACAATCAATAAAGGAGTACTGCTCGGTTTTGTCCCTTCGGGTGACTCACAGGTATGATTTTTTTAGTAGAGAACGGTTACTTCAACGTGTGAACATCTAAAAGACCTTTGGGTATAAATGATCTTCAAATCTTCCTATTTTCTACTATGTTGGTATTATGGTATTAGGGTATCATAATGCTACTACCATTACTACTAGTTTTGGTATTAATTTACTAGTTCTTCTCAATATGTGTTGGCAAACAGGAATTAAAAAGTGAAACGTGTCTCCTAATCAGTTTGCCCCTTGAACGTTGAGAAGGAGATATACTTTTATAGGAGAATAAGCAGTTTTCTTACATTAATATAGGATATCTACACAGTAATTATGTACTAATACTTCTGTGTCATCAATATGTAGAATTCAGAAGCACGCTAAAACTGATTTTCCTTTTTGATATTCTTTCAAGCAGAGTGAGTATCAACCATATGGTTAACCTTAAATTTAAACACTTCTTTTGCCAGTTCTTATCAGAACTTGCACCCTTGTTCTTACAGTATTTACATACAGCTGTGAAGGCTAAGCTTTCTTTCACCTTATCTACCCATGTAAAGGATTAAACTGATTACTATTCTAAGTTGATCAGATTTCCTATAGTAGAAACTATTCCCAATTTCAAGTATTTTTAATGGGCATGAAAAGTGCAATAGATGGTTGGGACCAACAAACAGATTGATGTTATCTATGAAATCCAGTGGTCATCAAAATGTTTCCACAATTTTCTTTCTTTTTTGGACCCCAATTGTCATGAATGTTCCTGGCTGTGCTCCTTCCAAGGTTCTTCAGATTCTCTCTAGAAAAAGCCTATTCCCTCGTTTCCTCTGGAGAAGATTACCCACCCTGCACTTATTTCAATCCCCTTGAGATTAACATGACTACCCTCTTGCCCTTGATTTGCTCTCTAAACTTTCAATAACATATATCTACTGAACACTTCAAAATTTTTTAGATTGGATGGACAGAAAACAAAACGAAGCAGCTTTTGTTGTTAGTCCAGTAATAGGGATTTACTTCCTTGCTTTAGAAATTTTGGCAATAAAATTTGAAATGTATTCATGGAAACTTCACAACTCAATGACAGTTGATTTAAGGTTGACTAATTTCTTTGAGTTGTTCTCTGTTATATAATTGATGCAACCTTCTTTCTGTAGGTTTTTTTGCAGTCAAAACAATTCAGAGGGGAAGTTCATTTCAGGTGAATATATTTATAGCTTACTTTCTAAAGTACACGTAAGTTTTTTTCTTTTTTTTCCCCTTTTTTTCTTTCCATGTATGATTATGAAAGAAGAAAAATGATGAATTCCATAATAGACTATTGATGATGTTGGTATCATATTGTCTCTTGTTTTGTAGAATATATTGTTAGCACATGGATTTACCACATGAATATTGAAAGCTCTAAAGCTTTTAATATCTTAATTTTGATTAAATAACAAACATTGATAAGGACTAATGGCTTTATTGTATTAGTGATGATCTTTTAGGATTCATATATCTAATCCATACAAGATCGAAGTTTCAAATCTTTAGGAAAGAGCTTTTGATGTCAAGCATTGAAGATAAGCGTTTCTGGATTAGATAGGATTTAGAGGTGTAGCTTAATTTCTTTATTTATCTTTAGATATCTCTAAGTCTACCTCTATGAGTAATAAGTTTTATAGGTTGCTCAATAAAAGTGAAATAATTTTCAAAATGCATTTCATTTAGATAAAACATGAGTTGGGTATTTGAAATGATTTTCAAATTACATGCACATACTTTAAATTTCATAAAATGTATTCCACAAACTCTTGAAGTTGTTTGGAATCTTGTTTTACACAGTTTCATTGCATGTGCGGTCGACCTAACTGAAGTGTGGTCGACCATAGATCATGCGGTCGACCAGACCTCTCAGAGTATCGTCCGCTGAATGTCCAGAGCTTTCTGGAACACTTGCGGATGATGGTGCGATCGACCGGACCCCAGTGTATCGTCCGCTGAATGTCCAGAGATCTCTGGAACATTTGCGGATGATTGTGCGGACGACCCTTCTGATATGCGGTCGACCACATTTCTCCTGAGTGGGATTCAAACAGCCATTTTTATGACCGTTGGTGCATACTTATAAATACCTAATTGTTTAAAAAACTCATTAACACGACTTTTTGAGCAAAAATCTGATTTCAACACTTCATAAAACCTCTGGAGATTATTTTGAAACCAAATCATAACATTCATATTGTGAAATTCATCAAAGTGGAATTCATACAAATTCATTGGGGTTCTTGAGCAACTTAGAAGAAAATATTACTCAAAGAGATATTTATACTTTATATTGGTATATCTTCACATTAAGGTGATTTCTATATCAAACTCTTAATTTTCATATCTTGATTGCTTTGTTCAAGGTTGCATTGAGCTTAAAATTCTAAGGGTTAGAGTGAATCTTGAATCATAAAAAATTGTGATTGTTTTTAGAGTATCATTTTCATTAATTGTTGTAATAGAGATAGGTGTGTAAACAAGGTTATATTGTAAAACTCAAAGTGTTGAGTGAACCTTGATTGGTTAAGAGGTTTGTGTATAAAACCCTAAGGGAATTGGGTGAGCCTCTATTGTGTTCTCTCTTACTAAATTAGTGAAAGGTTTTGTGAAATTCTTGAGTAGATAGCTCAAGGTAGAGGATTAGGTTTTGTTGGATAAACCGAACCACTATAAATCTTTGTGTCCTTTGCCTAATTCTTGAACTCTTTATTTCACACTTTGTTTGAGCACCAAGTGTTTGATATTTGTTATTTTAGAAAGCCTATTTATTTTAAATTAGGAGAAATTATTTTAAAACCTAATTCACCCCCCTCTTAGGTTTTTCAAATATTATGTTGGAGATATTGGTTTTCCTTCCTTCGTATGTACTGCTACTGGCTTTTGTCTCTTTAAATTGTAATTTTACACAATTAAATTTGGCTTCCTTAGTGCAATTATTTTGTAAATATCTTGCAATGTCTGAATGAGTGTGTGACAATTATATTAATCTTCCTAATAATTGTGGGAACTTTTCCCTTTCCATCACATTTTCTTGTTTGGAAGGTCTGGGCTTCAATTTATATTTAACTTGAGTATCAGAACCTTTACATCCTAGGAATCTTGTTTCGCCTTGTAAGTCAAGGATGTGTTTTACTTGATTTAGAAAAATAGTTCACAAACTCCATGACAAGGAAATATTTCAACATCCCCAAATCTTTAATCTCAGGCTCTGTTAGTTTCTTCATCCCAAGCCTTGCAAGTTCTTTGAGATCAAACACCTGTTAGAATTATAACATCCACATAGACAATTAGTACTACTATCTTACCCTCCTTAGAATAGCTCGACTTACCCAGCCATCTATTCACATAAATGTTAACTTCACCAATGAAAAAAAGCTGATAGTAAGCTTTATTAATGTAATTGTTTTCTCTTTAAAAGAGATATTTTCTAATATTTTTTTAAACTATGTAATGTACCTACCACTTTTCAAGAATATACTTCTTATTATTATTATTATTGTTATTATTTACAGAAAACAATGAATGTATCAGATCTTTGCTAACCAAGAGACTCAGCTTAGAAGCTAGTAGGAAGGATAGGAGAGTGTATAGGGGGATTAGTTCTGAAAACAAAGACCAAATGATCTGCTATTTGTCTCAACTCTCTGATCGGAGTTTAAGAGGCATAAAAACATGTGGAGAACTGTTCTACACATTTTGGTGCTTCTTGAATTGAAGTTGACAATCAAGGTGATAACTAAAACAGTAATGGATACAAACACTACCACGCAAACTAGCATATGAAATTATAAACCTATAATATGAGTTGCTGATATTTAGAGATAAGTTTTAATGTTGATTTTAACTTGTCGATGTAGAAGTATTTCTTGTTTCCTAATAAGAAAGATTTTTGACAAGCCTAGACTCTTTGATTATTCAGTAGCAAGTGCTTGGATATTTAAATAGGAAGGGTTCCTTTTTATAACAATTAAAGTCCTTTGCTAACTGTGTTAGGGGAGGACTACCCTAGCTTTTTATTCCTTGAAATTTTACTTTTTCCTTAATAAAAGTGTGTTTGCTTCCAAAGTATTAAACTGATATTGAAGTCATTACTTCAATAAATATGAAATGGAAACTCAGTGCTCTAGAACTGCTGTTTCTCAGAGCCAATGAAGTTCAGCTTCCAAAATATGCTAATGGTTCAAGTGAATATCAGAGGAAGGACTCACCAAAATTAGAGGAACAATGCAACTGGGGTAGCTATGCCAGAGGAGCACTCTATGCCTTACAAAGAAAGGAAACTCTCTGACAAAGGTTACCTTTTTATTTTCCTTTTTCTTATTTCTCTTTCATGAATTCACAAGACTGTGACCACAAACTGAGTCAAGCAAGAAATTTTCAAATAATTCTTGCAAATAATGTATTACATTCAAATAAATGTTCTGTGGATATGAACTTATGCCATGAAAATTATTCTGAAGTTTGTGGATATTTATGCCTATGATTTTCACCGGATGAAGAACAACTTAGATTTAATGGGGGCTCATATGGATCAAATGTTACTATTCGTCACAAGTCATAGGTTCACAGTGGTTGCCTGAATAATGGAATTTGCAGAATGGACTGTAAGATATATTTCTTTTGATAATACAGGAAAAATGTTAAAACTCATTCTGTATATTTCTTGGTGCTGGTAATTAGTTCTCCTTCACTTGCAGAAAGCATATAGAAGACGTGTATATGTTTTCCAAAAAAGAATCTCATTAACCATAAAAACTCTTTTTAAAAATTAAAAAATATATATATTTTTTCCATTTTGATAGCTCGTAGCAAGTTCTTGGTTTTTTTACCGTTTTAAAACATGGAGAGCAGAAGCACTAATTTATGACTCCTGTTATGAGATAAAAGTTTATGGAATAGTCATCAGTCAGGAGTTTAAGATATCCTCACTTATTGTTTCTTGAATTTCTTGAAGCTGGTATGCCTTTATATACCCCTCAAAAGGAGAATTTTCTGCAAGAAATTAATTCTTTTGGATTGGCTAACATGTCTCAAGATTATAGCTTATTGTTTTCCAGTAATTGCTTTAGGACAGTTCCCTAATAGCATAGATTTCCTCTAACATGATGGAATAGGAAATACAGATTAACTTTGAAAATATCTTTTTTTTTTAAATGGGATAAGGATTCTGTTTACATTCTTTTCTCTTTTGCCTTCATGGATTCTAAAGGAGTAGACACTGCTAAAGTTCCAATTCCATCTTGCAGATCTATGGAGACAGAATTGTCACTCTACCTATATATGATAATAACAAACAGGATGGTTGGCAGAGAAAAAATAAATAAATAAATAAACATATCTAGATTTTCACGAAGTTGGATATACAGACAAGCAGAGCAAAATGTCTAAAGGACATGATTAGGGAGTAAAAGATTATTTTCTGACTTTTAACATGGACTCCATGTTGGTACATGAAGGAATGTCTCACATTTGAATTTGGTTTTTTCTCATTTGCTTAAAAAAGAAATGATTATGAGATTGACAGTGTCTCAACCATTTCTATTCAATCTTATCCTCATGTCGTTTGCAGATGATTCATTTTGAGTTTATTGCTTACTCTTCAATCCTCCCTATTCATAAATGCTCCAAGCACATCTTTTCAGAAATAGAGTTGAAATATGGAAATTCTTATGTGTCCTTTGAGAGAGAAAAAAAAGGCCAAAATAAGCTCAGAGATAACGCCTATACTAATTATGCAGGTGTTTTCCTCCAAGGTGGAGCAAAACTTTTATATTAATAGCCATTCTATTTCATGAAAAATATAAATATAGGGACTAGCATTGCAGGACCTCATAACTGATGAAATAAATTTAAAGCTAAACTCTCATCCTATTTCACTTTTGTTTTCTTTTCTTTATAAATATAATGGATGTTTTCCTAGTATAGCTTTCTTTGGTCTCAAAGCTGCACTATTCTGAGTTTTGCAGGGTATCATAGGATTTATTTGTGGATCTGATGGTCTTGATAGTTCAGGTCTCAGTTCATCACTCAGCTGCTGTGAGTTGGCTTTACTTCTTTTCTTATATAACTTAAATTTTTCATTCTCACCTGGACCTGGAAGATTTAGTTCTTTCTTGTACTGTAAATAAACGCTTTGAAGTGGCCTAGTGGAAAGGAGATTGGGCATATGATTGTTGAATTAGTGACATTTGTGCAGTTAGTAATTTGTTTCACATGTCAAAAAATTTTGGTACCTGTTTCCTTTAAAATGTACCTTGATTTTGTTCACTGCGAAGCAATAGTAATCCAAGATCTTCTTTCAATTTCAACAGGTTGGTATTGCATACTTGATGGCTTTTGAATGTGCTAATAACCTTTCCGTGTCTCCTACAGAAAATATTGAGTATGACAGGTATGCATCATGTTTTTGTTGCTTTACCTGTAAAGTCTCCCTTATGTTGAACCTTTGTGGTTACAATTCTTGGGTTCTAATCTTTCCACCAGTTCTGAAGTTAATATACTAATTGTTAAATGTATAAATTTAATCCCTTTGTATTAGTTTAAGCTTTTGGAGCATGTGAAAATTTAATATGTTATCAGAGCAAGAGTTCTTGTGTTCAGACCTTGATTCCGACCATTAAATGGCTATTAACCACATGTTGAGTCTGTTATTGAAATTTGTGTTCAGCCCATACTTGAGGGGCATATTAAATGAATAATTCAAACCCTCTTTATTAGGTTAAGATTTTAGAGTAGGTGAAAATTTAATACTAATCTACTACAAGGACATATGTGTATGGCCATCATTTCTTCATCTGGACAGCATGTAGGCTGATCTTCAGAGCCCTGAAAATCACCCTAATTTTAATACCACCGATACTTCCGACTTATGTCACGAAAACATCTGAAAATTCAATTCCTTTTTATACCAGATGTCTTTAATAGCCATCTCTTTTCACAGCTAAGAAGTTGTCTCCATTTAGTTGGGTAATCTAATATTGAGTTCATTCATTGATTTTTAACAAGAGAAAAGGATGGGATGGGGTGTAGATGGGAATCAATTACAGAACCCTTATCAATAAGCATTGTTGTGGCAAGATGAACAGAAATAAATATGATTAGAAATGTCGAAAATGAAGTCAAGTTTCTGCATTTGGATTGATCAGTATTTTAGCTATCTGTTATCTCAGTGATTGCATGTGACAGGCAGTGATTCTACTTGTTTTGTTTTCCTGACCTTTTCTATGAGCTTTTTACATCTCTGATGTTTTTATCATTATTTCCAGCATCTAGTAGTTAAATTTTAGCTTTTTGAATGAGGTCTGACTTATTTTATTATATCCCAGAGTTTGAAATGTTAGGTGCAGAAAGAGATCATACATTTATAGAGTGACATGTGATAGAATATGATCCAAGTTATACTTTTCTGAAATTCTTTTGATTACAATAAGTTTCTTATCCTGGTTTCATTTTGTGCAGGCTCATAGAAAATGAATATTTAGGTCTGAAAAATGGGATATTGGATCAATCAGCTATACTTCTTTCAAGCTTTGGTTGCTTAACTTGTATGAATTGCAAGGTAAATGACTTTATCTGAAATAGCTTTCTCGTGCACATCTTTATATTGTTCAGAAGGTTATTTTGAGTTTCTAGTATAGCTCCTCTTACTAGGTACATCTTATGCTTTACAAAAACTTTTGTGATGCAGCTCTGGTTTTGGTTTCTCTATGCTGTTATTACCATGCTATTGTCTATAGTGTATTCATATAAATGGAACTCTATCAAACGTATCTCCTCCATTTAAACAACTAAAGGGGGACTAAACTTGGCACGCTTGAATACTACTTATGAAGATCTCCAAAATCTGATGATGATATGTAGAATCAATTTGGGGAATAACCAATACTCGACTGGTCTAAATTAAGCATACTTGGCATCTTTCCTCCTGGCATGTATTTGTTATGAAAGCGAAGGAATATATTTGCAGAATTCCAATAACAAAAGTTCTATCCTCTTTAAAGATTTAGGTCATTTGAGATTACATAAACAGATTAACAGAGGGAATATTTCTTTAGAGAACAAATGTACATCAGAAATTAGGGACTTTTTTATGTATGTATTGGAGATTGGTACATGTATAATATTTTATCATACATTGTAAAATATAAAATTTGTGTGTTTGGTTGCAGATTCTGTGCTGGACCTATCTATACCCAAGCCTAGTCCATTTTTTTTAGAAGAATACTGTTTTAACCTAAACCTCCATACCTGCTGAAATCTCTTTGGTATAGCTTGGTATAGGACACCCCATGAACCGCTTGCATCCCTGTTTGCAACTCATGGCCTCTAATTATTCGATGGAGCTGGGATACATTTCCCATCCCCCGTCCACGCCTTTTTTTTACTGTTTTGTTACTTTTGTCTTTCTGTACATATCGAATCCTTTCAGGTGTTCCTTTGCTTTCTATCTCATATTCAATACCCAATTTCTAGTGACCCTATGCTTGTTTTACAGACCAAAGATCACATGCTTATAGAAGCTCCAAATATGCACAGAGGACAGAAATCTGATAGGAATAAGGCGTATAAAATATTACTGGCATTTTCTGGCTTGAAGCAGGCCTTGACAACTAATCCTGGATATAATCGTCGAGTTGCTGAATGTCAGGAGGCTGCAAGGATTCTGCTGCAGTAAGATTCTTCAACTTGTTAAATAACTTTCCCAGTTTCCCTTTACTATCAGCCTTAGCTTTCCTTAACTATTAACATTGGAGCTTAAGAGAATTTTTGGAACCAACTAACTCCTTGAAGAGGAAGAATTAGAAAAAAAATAATGAACTGGTAGCTGAAACTGAAATAATAGAGATATGTAAAATGCAAAATCCTGGAAGGTCACTGTTTACTATGACCATTATTAATTTATTTATGGCTAACTTCTCCTTAAGAGAACGAATTATTATGGTGAAAACACTGAATTAATATTGGATATTGAAATTCCTCAGACTTCAAAACAAGTAAAGATAATTTCACTTTGCCAATGTGGTTTCTCATGTATTACCTTCCATTCTTCAAATTCCATTTCTCATGTAATTACTGAACTATGGGGAAGATGTTAGATGTGAAAGCTTTATTATTTTTCGAATATCATTCTAAATTACTTCCTCTCACTTAAAGGCTCAATTAAATAATAAGGACGATTGCCAAGTAGTTGATTGGCCTGCAAGTTCAGAATGAGATAAGATTATTTGTATAATGTTACATATACATTAATAAACAGCGTGTTTGTGAACTTGATATAGTGCAATGGCTTCCTAAATTGAATTAAATTTATGTCTGTTTCAATAGGTAGACTTTACTTTAAAAGATGATGATCTCAAATTTCTAAATTACTGGCTGAAGGATGATGGTTGCCCTTAAGATATCTGTTGTGCATAACATTTGTCTCTATAATCATAGATTTGTGTGTCATTTGTTGTCCTGCTATTTCTTTGACAAAAGACTTGGTTTTAACATATTAAAAAATGCTTCACTACTAAATTATGACATTTTATACTGGTAAAGGTCTTTATTATCTGAGGGTTTTATTGGTCACTCTAATCATTCAGTCAGTACTTCATGATGTCACAAGAAAATCAAGTATTCATGGTGTTTTAGAAAAATAACAATATTATATTGAATGCTTCATTTTAACTTGGCACAAGAACACATATAAGGTTTTGACCATAGGTAAGTTACTACCTGATCCTTATTACTCCCATAGGTAAGTTTTTGACCATAGGTGTAAGTCTCATGTGTTAGCGGAATATGAATCCTCAAATTAAATTAAAGAGTTTTGTTGAGGAACTTTAGATGGAATTTTTTTATTTTAAGAAATGTTACTTTTGTCTTTTGACATTTCAAAATAGAAATGTGGGCAAAAGGTAAGGCTAGTTAGGTAGGGTTTACCAAAAGAAAGAGAAGCCAGCAATTCAATTTGAAAAGGGGAACATAGGAAACAAACTACTCAGCCTGACAGAAAATTGAATGAAAGTCAAACAAATAACAAAGTTGTTCTTAATAGTAGCTCAATGAGCATCTCAATGCTTTAAGCAACAAAAACTACAGCATTCTGATACTTGGAAAAAAGAAAGAGGTGAGGCATTAGATGCTTGAGGGATTCTCATTGGTCACCAGATATATGTTTGTACAGAAACATTTTTCTTGTTATTTTCCCCAGCTGTCTATTATTGTTAGAATTTGGACACACTCAATACTTTTTCACTGAAATAGAATCTTCTCCAAAATAAAATCCATCTTGCACATATCTTCATGTAATCAGCATATTTGAATTCTTTTAAGACATGAAAGTATGATGACTAAGGACTAATGTTCTTCGTTTTTTCTTCTGTGGCATTTTGGCTGTACAGAGCTTCAAATAATGAAATGGCCCACCCTGTGCTCTCTAATGGTTAAGAATTTTTTTTTTTTCCCCCAACCTTCATGAGCTACAGATACATTATCATTGAATAAATGACTGAATTCTTGTAATTTTTATATGCAGTTGAACCAGAGGCTTATGAGACTTATAAGGTATGTGTGTTTCCTTTTCTTTGGAATTTTTATGGTTTTGTAATGAATCCACAACCACTCCAGTGCTCAACCCTGAGAGAAAAAGTAAAAAGGAAAAAAAAGAGCTTCTGAATTAAAACCAGATGGTGGTGCAAAGAAATATAAATGTGTTTCTACTAGAAACCGAGAAATGAATCCTAAGTAAAAGATGATCTCCATGATCTCTTGTGCATGTTCAGATTCAGGAACATCTGTTTCGTTTAGTATCTTTAACGTCAAAATTTGCAGCATACGAAATGCCTTA
>SRSM01000312.1:0-45612 GCA_019593545.1 Apocynum venetum
TTTTAAACAAATATAGTCATTAAATAGTATAAAAATAAGTTAATTTATGAGTACATATTCGCAAATGATAAAGAATTCAAATGAGCATCATAAGTCATAACTAACGTAATTATGCTCTACAAAATCTTTGATGAATGATTTGAAATCCTCATTTATTTAACTTATGTTCTTTAAAAGTGAAAATATCTGAAATTGTAATTAACAATATAAGTATTCGAGACTTATTAATTAATTAGTTAGGTGTGTTTATATAGTCAATATATATACACACACAACAATCATATATGCATATATAATTATGTGTGACAACATGGCTATTCTAAAAAAGTATTTATAATTTATATCGTAAGATTAAAACTGATGTTATATAAATGAATTTTTTTTAATCATAAGTAATAAGAATTCAGCTAAGTATGTAACTAAGTAATTATGCTCTTTATATTGTTCATTTTCCCAATTGTAATCCTCATTTATTTGACTTATATTCTATTAAATTGAAAACATTCTAAATTTGATTATATATAGAAATTTCAAAATGGAGCGCAATAACATTATCCATTTGGATTTTTCGTATAATTTGAAGACAACGATTATTTTGTGGAAATAAATGATTTATGTAGTAGATACATATCTGTGAAATAATTGATCATAAATCTCTTATGATTATATTAACTACTTTAGCTTAATGTTTTTATTATGTTAACATTTCACTGTTAAGTTAGCAAACATTTCTATTTATGTGAATTTGTTAACATCAATTAATGATGATAAAGTAATGAATACATCGAATGACAAGATATTGATAAAATATAATGTGTATAACAAGTAAATATAATTTTAATCAAATTTATAATCTAAAAGTGGGTTTATGTACAAAGAAGAAACTTATTTAAAAATCAAATTTCTACTGTTTGTTTTATGAATGTTTGAATTTTTTTTAAAATCTTTTTGGAAAAAATTATTTTCAGTCTTAAATATGTCAATATTACAAACGAATTCTCGACGGAAATTTAATTATTTTAAAAATTAATAAATATTGGCCACGGATTTCCGACGAAAATATAATTATTTTAAAATTAATAAATATTGGCCACGGATTTCCGACGGAAATATAATTATTTTAAAATTAATAAATATTGGCCACGGATTCCCAACGGACATTAATTATTTTAAAAATTAATATATATTTAAGATAGATTCCCGATGGAAATTTAATTAATTATTTAAAATTAATATATATTGGCGACGGATTCTCGACATAAATTTATTATGTATTTAAAATTAATAATTATTGGCCACGGTAATAAGCACTATATTTTTATAAAAATTAATTTTTATTCGGTCTCAAATATATCGGTAATATAGATGGAATACCGACAGAATATGGTTGTCGAAGAAAATAGAGACGGAATATTGACGGAAGATGGCAGTCAGAAAAAAACTAATTAAAAATCGGGAATCCGAACCCTTTCCCTCACTTTCCTTTCTTTTTCATTTTCCCCGTTCTTCCTTGAAAACCTTAAAGTTTTTAATATCTTAATTTGATTATTGACAAACGTTGATGAGGACTAATGTCTTAATTTTATAAGTGTTGGTCTTTTAGGATTCTTATGTCTAATCCTTGCAAGATCAAAGTTTCAAGTCTTCAAGAAAGATCGGATGTTATCTAGCGTTGAAGATAAGCGGTTTTTGGAATAGATAGGATCTAGAGGTGTAGTATTATTTTATACATCCTTAGATATCTCTAGATCTACCTCTATGAGTAATAAATTCAATAGGTTGCTCAATTATAGTGAAATGTTTTTCAAAATGCATTTCATTTAGATAAAACATGAGTTGGGTATTTGAAATGATTTTCAAATTACATCCACATACTTTAAATTTCATAAAATTTATTCCACAAACTCTTGGAGTTGTTTGGAATCTTGTTTTACACAGTTTCAATGCATGTGCGGTCGACCTAACTGAAGTGTGGTCGACCCCAGATCATGCGGTCTACCAGACCTCTCAGAGTATCGTCCGCTGAATGTCCAAAGCTCTCTGGAACACTTGCGGATGATGGTGCGGTTGACCAGACCTCTCAAAGTATCGTCCGTTGAATACCCAGAGGTCTCTGGAACACCTGCGGATGATGGTGCGGACGACCTTTCTGATATGCGGTCGACCGCACTTCTCTTGAGTGAGATTCAAACAGCCACTTTTATGACCGTTGGTGCATACATATAAATACCCAATTTTAAAAAAACTTAGTATCACGACTTTTTGAGCAAAAATATGATTCTTACAGTTGATAGAACAACTTGAGATCATTTTCAAACAAAAATATAACATTCACATTGAGAAATTCATCAAGTTGGGATTGATACTAAATCATTGGGGTTCTTGAGCAACTTAGAGGATAATATTACTCAAAGAGGTATTTATGCTTTATATTGATATATCTTCACATTAAGGTGATATCTATATCAAACTCTTCATCTACTTATCTTGTTTGTTTTGTTCAAGGTTGCATTGAGCTTAAAACTCTAAGGGTTAGAGTGAGTTTGAATCATAGATTATTGTGAGTGTATTAAGAGTATCTATTTCATTAATTTTTGTATTAGAGATAGGTGTGTAATCAAGGTTATATTGTAAAACTCATAGTGTTGAGTGAACCTTGATTGGGTAAGAGGTTTGTGTTGTAAAACCCTAAGGGAATTGGGTGAGCCTCTATTGTAATCTCTTATACTAAATTAGTGAAAGGTTTTGTGAAATCCTTGAGTAATAGCTCAAGGTAGTGGATTAGGTTTTGTTGGATAAACCAAACCACTATAAATCTCTATGTCTTTTGCTTATTTCTTGATCACATTATTTCACACACTGTTTGAGCACCAAGTGTTTGTTATTTGTTATCTTAGAAAGCACTGTTGTTTTAAAGAAGGGAAAATACGTTAAAACCTAATTCACCCCCCTTAGGTTTTTCATTCCTCATTTTCCATCTTATTCCTCACATCTACTCTGCGCATCGATCTTATGCTGCACGGCTTTTTAGCCATTGTCCGTATGCGTGTCGTTTTAGCCATCCTCGGATAGCTTTACCGGAAGTTCAAAGTTTGTTTCAGTGGTCTGTTTTTGTAACAAACCACCTGCGCATTGTCTGTTTCTACCGCAACTATACCATCAATATACCAAGGTCTTCGTCGTCTGTGGCAAGTGTTTTGCCCAAATTTATGTTATGCTCAGATGGTGGCAAGAGTTTTGCCCATGTATTTGATGTATTTGATTTTGGCAATTCATGTATTTGATTGATTTTTAAAAAGAATTCTAGCACAACCGAGATGAATTGGATTTAGATTTCCTTTTCCTTCTAATGGTGATGTAAAACAGAATTTTTACATAATATGAAATTCCTTGTTATAAATTTAATTTTCATCATTTCCGTGATGCTTAATTGAAAATTCAAAGTTCAGTGACATTATTTTGTTGGCATTACTATTTAATTTTGTTCCTTGATGCTTAATTTTGTTAAGTGAAAACCCAACCCCCCCTTTTTATTTAATTTTTCCCACTTGTTTTAGTATGGAAAATACATAAATAGTCCACTTGTTATGTTACCATTTTGTTTGCAGTGAATATTTAGAAGGGGAAAAAAAGGATAATATGTTTGTGTACTGCAAAATTCCCTCTAAATGGTCGTGTCCTTTCATAGCTGGAATACCTATAAGGAAAAGATATGTAATTTTGGCTTCCAATCAAGTAATCATATATAAATGCTAGAGTCAATGAAACTGACTTGGAAGTTTTTATTAGGGAAAAATAGGAAGTTTGATACATTAATGATATAATATAAAGAAAGATCTTCTTCTAATTATATAGTACGTAGTCTTTTTGCACTAAACTCTTAGTTTTAGTTTGAAGTGGTTGAGTTAGTTTACTGCCATCATTTGTTGCTAATGTTTACTTGAACTTAGTTCATTTTATTATTATTTCTAAAAATCTTTAATTAGAGATAAATTAAGGTATTAATTTACTTATTATAGTTATAGTTGACTTAGATTATAATAATTATTATAATAATCTTACATTATAGTATTAATTTACTTATTATAGTAAATTATAATTGACTTAGATTTAGTAATATTTAATTACAAGTAAATTATAGTAATAATTTACTAATTAGGTGACTTTAATTATGATAAACTTTCTTCATGGACATACATTATATTATTATTTTACTTATTATAGTGATTAATTTAATAGTTTTAGTCTACATTATAACCATTTTGGACCTATTCAACTAAGGGATTCATTGAATAATATGATCACTTTATTAAAGAATTATGAATTATATGATCATTATTAAAGAATTATATGATCAGTTTATAAACCATATGGCCTCATTAAAGAATTAATGAATTATATGATAATTATTAAAGAATTATATGGTAACTTATAAACCATATGGCCCCATTAAAGAATTAATGAATTATATGATCATTATATGAATTATAAATTATATGGCCTCATTATCGAAATTATATGATCACTTTATTAAAGAATTAATGAGATTAATTAAATAGAGATGAATTAAATCCCATTATTGAAATTATAGAATCACTTTATTTTATAAAAAAGAGTTAAATTATATAGAGATGAATTAAATCTTATTAAGCAAATTATAGTATCGTCTTATTTAAAAAATATTGACATTTTTTCTAATTATTGATAGATGGATGACCGTAGTTGGATGTATAAGAGACATGTACAAGGTGTGAAAGGAATTACAATTGAGTTTGAATAGGGAGTTGAAGGATTCAATAAATTCGCAACATCAAATGCATGATTTCCAGCAAACATTCGATGTTCATGTTGTAAATGTAAGAATTTGAAACATTTATCTTCTGATTAAGTTGAGGTACACTTGTATAAATGGGGATTTGTGACAAATTATCATCAATGGACTTGCCACGGTGAAACTTCTACTTCTCAGCCTACAATGGCATCATCGAGCCAACTAAGAACCCTTCCGGGATCCATCTCAGATGTGATCTTAGATGCTGCAGGGTCTAACTTTAACTTGGAGCCACCGTTATCTCAAAATATTGATGAAAATCCTAATCTTGAAGCTCAAAAGTTTTATGACATGCTCAGACTTGTAGATACACCAATTTTTTAATGATATTTCAACCATTCTCAGTTGTCGGTTGTTTCTCAATTACTTATATTAAGTCTGAGAACAATATTTCTGAAAAATGCTTTAACCAATTGACACAAGTTATGAAGGAGTTGTTGGGAAGTGACAATAAACTTCCTGATGACTTTTATCAAACTAAAAAGTTAGTTTCTGGCCTTGGTTTTCCAATGCAAAAGATAGATGTTTGTTTTAATGGTTGTATGTTGTATTGGAAAAATAATGATGTTTGCAATGTTTGTAAATTGTGTGGGCATGCACGTTACAAGCCAAACAAGAAGATTGCAAAGAATAAACAACATAAATACGTTGCATACAAGAAAATGTATTACTTTCCATTGACACCTAGGTTGTAGAGGCTCTATGCTTCTGTAACCACTGCTAGACACATGAGGTGGCATGCAGATAGTGAATTGGAAACAAGAATGATGATTTATCCAAGGGATGGTGAAGTTTGGAAGCATTTTGATCGGTGTTATCTTGAATTTACTAAAGAGGTTTGAAACGTGAGGCTTGGTTTGTGCACTGATGGCTTCTCACCATTTGGAATGTCAAGAAAACAATACTCATGTTGGCAATTTATTTTGATCCCATATAACTTGCCACCATGGATCTGCCTCAAGATTCAGTTATGTTTTTGACAATTATCGTCCCTGGCCCGAAGAATCCAACAAACAAATTGGTTGTATACTTACAACCACTTGTTGATGAGCCAAAACATCTATGGGGTGATAGAGTCCCATGTTATGATATATCAATGAAACAAAATTTTGAATTACATGTTTCACTTCTTTGGACAATTAATGACTTCCCTTGATAGAACACAGCAGGTAGATTAGCATGTCCATATTGTATGGATAATTCAAATTCATTCTCTTTGAAACATGGTGGCAAGATGTCATGGTTTGATTGCCATCGTCATTTCTTGTCGGTGGATCACCCATTTAGACGGGATGTGAGGTCATTTCTTTGCGATAGGGGCTGCGAAATATCTACTACGATTCTACGTCATACAGGATTGGGGATATGGATAAGGTTTTTCATTACCCTTTGATCTTAGAAACAGACACAGAACTTGGAAAAAATGATGCTAGATGAGTAACCCAAAATTAGTCAAAAAGGAGTATCTTTTGGGAATTACCATATTGGAAACCAACTTGATACGTCATAACATAGATGTTATGCACAATGAGAAGAATATGTTTGATAATGTCATTAATATTGTTTTAGATGTAAAGGGTAAAACAAAAGATAATATAAAGGCTCGTCGTGACATCAAGTTATATTGTAATAGGCCAAAGCAATGTGTTGAAGAAGTTCGCAAAATGAAAAGGTGTACATGCCAAAGGCAATCTACACATTGACAAATGACCAAAAAATGGTATTGATTAAGTGGGTGAGAGAATTGCGTTTTCCTAATGGCTATGTTTCTGACCTTGGGAGATGTTGTGATCTCAAAAAATTGAAGTTCACTAAGATGAAAAGTCAAGATTGTCAAGTATTTATGGAGACACTCCTACCAATTGCATTCGAGGAATTTCTTTCCACAAATGTGTGGAGTTTGTTGACAGTCAATCATATGAAACAATTGGAGAATGATATTCCAATTTTTGTATGCAAGTTCGAGAAGATATTTCCACCTAAGTTTTTTTATGTAATGGAACATTTATTGATTCATTTTCCATACGAAGCTACAGTTGATGGGTCAGTTCAATACAGATTGATGGATTTGAAAGGTAATTTTATAATTCTATCACTTTATTTACCATTAAGATAATGCACTAATGAATTATCGATATATGTTGTCTTATAGATTTTTACATCGTTCGAAGACTAAGGTAAAAAATAAAGCTAGAGTAGAATGATCTTGTTGAAATAAATTATCAATATGCAATGTGTATCTTGTTGAAAAAGCATCAGCTTTCTTCTCATATTATTTTGAGACCCATGTGGATACAAGACATACAAGAACCACTCAAAATGATGGATGCCAAGTAGATGTGGATTCCATAGGAGCACATGTTTTGCCAATATGCAGCAATCATAGTAGGTTACTTGGAAAGGTTCATACTAGGTACTTATCACTGGAAGAATTCAAAGCCACTCTAAATTACATGTTGCTGAATTGTGATGAAGTCACACCTTATATAGAGTAAGAATTACATATGGTATATTGTATAATTTATTTAGTAATTTCGATTACAACTCTAAATGGGATCGATTATAGATTATTCAAGACTGATGTACGAACTCAAGAACCAAACATTTTTGAATTGGTCGTGGAGAAAAATGTGGAAGATGACTTGTATGTATAGTTTAAGGAACATGTAAGGGATCAATATTATCATTAACTTATCATATTAGTTTTGTGCTATATTATTAATCACTGAAACTCAAATTTGTAGGTACATGATTCAAGGAATGGTGTAACAGATATTCGCTTGCAAAGATTCGCTTGGGGCCCTTCAAGGAAAGTCAACTCATATCATGGATATTTCGTAAATGGTTTTAGATTCCATACAGTCGATCATGCAATTGGGAGAAGGACAGTGAACTGTGAGCTGTGTGTTAGGGGGTTATCCGATGCTGATTTCTATTATGGAGTCCTTCAAGAATTTATCGAAGTTGAATTTCCTGGGATTCTATCTCAAAAGGTTGTTTTATTCAAATGCAACTGATTTGATAACACTTCAAATCGAGGTGTTAAAATTCATCCGCAATATAAACTTGTTAAATCAACCAAAGGAGAAAGTACATGAAACACGATTCGTTTGTATTAGTGCAACAGGCAATGCAAGTTTACTATGTCTTATGGATATGACAGAAATGGAACAATTATCGCCCACAGCTAATGATGTACTCATAAATTAACTTATTTTTATGTTATTTAATGATTATATTTTGTTTTAAAATCGGTTAATTATGTTATTTAATGGATATATATCACGTTTCCCTTTTATTTATTTGTTTGTAAGTTTTTCAATATATTTTAATTCATAATGGAGATAAAAAGAAGAAATGTTGGAGAAGATAAAAAAAAATAAATCCATGTCATCCGATGATATGGCGCAATCAGAAGATGACACGTGGCGCAATCAGAAGGTGACAAGTGGCGCTTCTAGAAGCTGCAATTTGGACCAATGAGGACGTAACACGTGACGAAGTTGGGGAAATTAGGCCACCAACTAAATTTTCAAGACTTTGGGGTGCAAAATGACCATTTTGCCCCTAATTTTTGTGGCTATAAATAGGAAGCTTATTTTTATGATTTAAACACCAATTTAGCTCCAATCTTCTCCATTTCTTTTGCAATTTATTTATTTTATTATTATCTTCATCTTAGTATATTTTCCAGATTTTTTATAATAATATTTCAAGGCTTTTTGTAATATTTAGTAAAGAAATTCTGTCCGGATAATTTCAATATTTTCGGGGAGTTTATCTTTCAAATTTTCTTTCTAATGTTTATAAATTTCATCTTATATTTATTAAATATGTATTGTAAGTAATTTTCTTTTGTTAGCAAGGCTATGCGTTAAGTTATTAATAAATAGGATTATGAGATAATTTTCTTTGTACTTAATTTCTATTTGGATTTATTTAACTGGACTTATAGTCGGTTTACCTGCATAATCTTTATTTATTTTGCTTTATTCACTTTAAATATCGCAAATGGATGGCCTAGCCACCTATTAGTTTAATTTACTTTTATGTCTTTTATTTTCTGTATTATGAAAGGTCGAGTCTCTTAACTAGTTTAATATATTTTTATGTCTTTAATTCTTTTTTTTATTGAAGGCCGAGCCTCCATACTTTTCGTTTAATTTATTTAAATGGCCAGTTGAACTGCCTAATTTCTTAAGTTAATATAAATACAATCTTTCTTTCTATATATATATATATGTGTGTGTATTTATTTAATATACTTATATATATTAATTAAGTATTTATATAATTTCTGTTTTAACCAATATAATTGTGTGAATTAATTGGATTGACAATCTAGTTAATGAATGTGATTATATAGCTAGGATTATTAATTTTGTATTAATGATTCAAGTAGCATCTACTAATTTAATTGAGTTGCAGCTCTTGGCTTAATTAAATTAATAACAGAATTATATAATTTAAATTGTATATAATTAAGCTGATTGTTATATACAATTTAATGTTGGTGATGCCTTATTTGTTTAATACAATTTGGTAGTGGTGCTTAATTAAATTAGAGATTAATCTGTCTGAGCTGATCGAGATTAATCTATTTTGTAAGGATAGGAATCTGTATGAGCTGATCGAGATTAATCTATTTTGTAAGGATAGGAATCTGTATGAGCTGATCGGGATTATAAAACCAACTACATAATAATGTATTTATCTATGATTATTCCCATGAAAAATATAACTTGATACTAGTTCCTTGCTAACACTTTTTATATCATTTGTATTCCAAATTTCGTTTTAATTCTGTTTACAAAATCCAAAACCTCAAAAATATTTATTTTAATTGTTGTCATTACCTTATTCTCAAAATACCAAAACCCCCAAAACCTTTTCCGGTTAATAATTTTAATTTAACAGTTGACAAATCTTTGTGGATTCAATCCATACTTTCCCTATCTACATAGGAATTGTTAGATTTAAATTTGAGAGCTATGCGACAGGCTTCATCAAATTTTGGCACCGTTGCCGGGTATTTGTTTTAATTTCTTCTATTAAAATTGTTAATCTTTTTATTTTGTTACAGATTTCATTCCTTTGGTGATATTGAGATTCGAATTTCATTCCTTTGGTGATGCCAGGCAACAAGTTCTATGGACTTAAAAAGTGGTAAGATCACCGGGGAAAACAAAGGAGTAATACACCAGTTGAGATCAGAGAACAAGCTACAGATCTTGAAGAAGGCAAAGCAGAAAATCAACCGGATACCCAACTTATTTCTGGTGATATTCTTCCTGCTCATCTTTTTAATATGGCTTTGAATCAAAGATCTCTAAAAGAACTAACTGCTCTTACTCTTGATGAACAACCTTTATTCATTATTTTTCCACAAGTTGATGTTAATTTTAAAATGCATACTGGTTTTATATAATGTTTGCCAACATTTAATGGATTACCTGGAAAAGATCTACTTAGGCACATTAAGAAATTTCATGTTATTTGCATTAATTTGAAATAAGAAGGTACAAGAGTTGAAGTTATTAAACTGTGTTCTTTTCGTTTTAGCTTACAAAATAGTGCACAAGATTGGTTATATGATTTGCCTTTGGGATCTATTCAAGATTGGACTGGATTGCAAAGAGCTTTTCTAGCTAAATATTATCCTGCATCTAGAACTGCAACAGTCCGAAAGACATAAGTGGCATAAGACAACAAACTGGTGAAATATTGTATGAATATTTGGAGAGATTTAAAAGATTATGTGCGTCCTCACCATCAAATACCTGAACAATTATTAATTGAATATTTTTATGAGGGTTTGATTTCTTATGACCGGACGACAATTCATGCTGCTAGTGGTGGTGCTCTTTCAGATAAAACCCCACTCGCTGCACGTGAATTAATAGCTATCATGGCTGCTAATTCACAATCTTTTAACACCATTAATGATACCATGAGAAAGGTAAATGAAGTACATGCATCATCATCTACACAAATTGAGAAAATACTAGATCATCTTACCAATTTAGTTGGTCAATTAGTTGGGAAAAGAATCAATGCACCGGTTAAAGCATGTGGAATTTGTTTAGGAAATAACCATCCTACATATTCTTGTCCTATACTATTTCAAGAGAAACAAGCCAATGCCATGGGTAATTTTCATAACCGACCTCAGAGAAGACACAATCCATTCTCCAACATATACAATGAAAGGTGGAGAGACTATCCTAACTTTAGATAGAGTAATCAAAGGGTTAGGCCACCAATGAACCCACCAGGTTTTGTTCCTAATCAACACCAAAATCCTCATCAACCTCCTCCGAACCAACAATAGAGTATGTCTTTAGAAGATATGGTGAAATCTCTAGCTTCAAGTTCTATATGTTTTCAGAGAGATACCATGTCCTTTCAAAAGGATACAGAGTCCAACATTTACAACTTGGAGAATCAAGTAGGACAAATGGCTTTTGAGTTAGGTTAATTGAAAACACAGATTTTCAATAAACTTCCATCACAACCACTCAATCCCAAAGAAAATGCTAGTGTCGTAACATTAGGAAGTGGTAAAGTGTTGGTAGAATCCAAGAAACCAGAGGAAAATAAAGGCACGAAGAAAGCACATATTTCAAGCCCAGCATATTTTGACAAAGTTCCTCAAATAAGAGAATCTTTTTTTTCTATTCCAAGGTAAGTCCTCCTTTCCCTAATAGGTTAACTAAGAACAAAAAAGATGAGGAAGAAAAAGATGTTCTGGAGATCTTCAAGAAAGTTGAAGTCAACATTCCTCTTTTGGATGCAATAAGACAGATTCCTCGTTATGCTAAGTTTCTAAAAGAACTTTGTACGAACAAGAAGAAGCTTAAAGGTAACGAGAGAATAAGTGTGGGGGAATGTGTGTCTGCTGTTCTCCAACAGAAACTTCCTCCAAAGCAGAAAGATCCAGGTATGCTTGCTATCCCTTGTACAATTAGTGATAAGGTAATCTCAGGTTGTCTGCTAGATTTAGGAGCATGTATTAATGTCATGGCTTATACAATCTATAACTCTTTAAATTTGGGACCAATGAAGCGTACTAGAATTGTTATTCAGTTAGCTGATAGGTCTGTGGCTGACGAAGCCTGTCGTACGGCTCTCAAATTTAAACCTAACAATTCCTATATAGATAGGGAAAGTAAGGATCGAATCCACAGAGATTTGTCAACTCTTAAATTAAAATCATTAACCGAAAAAGGTTTCGAGGGTTTTTGGTAATTTGAGAAATAAGATAATGACAACAATTATAATAAATAATTTTTGGGGTTTTGGATTTTGTGAAAAGAATTAAAAAAGAATTTAGAATATAAATGATATAAAAAGGCGTTAGCAATGAACTAGTATCAAGTAATTTTTTGCATGGATTAATCATAGATAAATACATTATTAAGTAGTTGATTTTAAAATCCCGATCAGCTCAGACAGATTCCTATCCTTACAAAATAGATTAATCCCGATCATTTCAGGCAATTTAATTTCTAATTTAATTAAACACCACTACCAACTAGCATGTATAGGATGCTCAATCAAATTGCATTAACAAATAAGACATCACCAACATTAAATTGTATATAACAATCAGCTTAATTATATATAATTTAAATTATATAATTCCGCTACTAATGTAATTCAGTCAAGAGCTGCAACTCAATTAAACTAGTAGATGCTACTTGAATCATTAATACAAAATTAATCATCCTAGCTATATAATCACATTCATTAACTAGATTGTCAGTCCAATTAATTCACACAATTATATTGGTTAAAACAGGAATTATATAATTAATTAATTAATTAATATATATATATGTATATTAAATAAATACACACACATATATATATATATATAAAGAAAGATTGGATTTATATTAACTAAAGAAATAAGGCAGTTCAACCGGCCATTTAAATAAATTAAACTGAAAGTATGGAGGCTCGGGCTTCCATAAAAAGGAATTAAAGACATAAAAATATATTAAAATAGTTAAGAGGCTCGGCTTTCCATAATAAAGAAAATAAAAGGCATAAAAGTAAATTAAATTAATAGGTGGCTCGGCCATCCATTTGCGATATTAAAGTGCATAAAGCAAAATAAATAAAGACTAGGCGGGTAAACCGACCATAAGTCCAGTTAAATAAATCCAATTAGAAATTAAGTACAAAGAAAATTATCTCATAATCCCATTTATTAATAACTTAACGCATATCCTTGCTAACAAAAGAAAATTACTCACAATACATATTTAATAAATATAAGATGAAATTTATAAACATTAGAAAGAAAATTTGAAAGATAAACTCCCCAGAAATATTCAAATTATCTCGACAGAATTTCTTTACTAAATATTACAAAGAGCCTTGAAATATTATTCTAAAAAATCTGAAAAATATACTAAGATGAAGACAATAATAAAAGAAATAAATTGCAAAAGAAATGTAGAAGATTGGAACTAAATTGGTCTAAATCATAAAAATAAGCTTCCTATTTATAGCCATAAAAATCAGGGGCAAAATGGTCATTTTGCACCCCAAAGTCTTGAAAATTTAGTTGGTGGCCTAATTTCTCCAACTTCGCCACATGTCACGTCCTCATTGATCCAAATTGTGGCTACTAGAAGCACCACTTGTCACCTTCTGATTGCGCCACTTGTCATCTTCAGATTACGCCACGTGTCATCTTCTCATTGCGCCACATCATCGGATGACATAGATTTTTTTTTTTTAAACTTCTCCAACATTTCTTCTTCTTCTTTTTATCTCCATAATGAACTAAAATACATTGAAAAACTTACAAACAAAGAAATAGAAGGGAAACGTAAAATATATCCATCAAATAACATAATTAACCGATTTTCAAACAAAATATAGTTATTAAATAACATAAAAATCAGTTAATTTATTAGTACATGAGTGGCTTATCCAGAAGGAGTAATAGAAGATGTATTGGTTAAAGTAAATGACTTAGTATTCCTTGCAGATTTTTACATTTTGAAAACTGAGGATAGCCAAAATACTTGTTCATCACAGTCACCTATTCTGTTAGGTAGACCATTTCTGAAAACTGCTAGAAATAAGATTGATGTTAATGAAGGTACTTTATCAATGGAATTTGATGGTGATAAAAATTTTTTAACAACATATTTGATGCCATGAAGTACCCTTCTGATGAATCTTCTACAGTTTCTGTTGTGAATATTATAGATCCACTTATTGAAGATATTTTTTATTTGAGCTACACTGAAATGATGCAATCTATTATGAACTTGAGCATAGATGAAAATGTTCTTGACACTTTATCTGTAGAATGTGACAATGAACTTAAACAAGCTGTCAAACATTTATCTACATGTCCTGTTAGTAATTCAAAAATTGCATTACCTAGCCCACATGATAAAATTTTACCATCTATTGTTTGTCCACCGTCACTTGAGCTTAAAACTTTACCTTCTTATTTGAAATATGCATATTTGAGTGAATGTAATGCTTTACCTATAATTATTGCTAACAATCTCTCATCTTCCCAAGAAGAGAGGTTAGTTTCTGTGCTTAGGGCAACAAGACTGCCATCGGTTGGACTTTAGCCGACATTAAAGGTATTAGCCCATAAACATGCATGCACCGTATATTGTTAGAAGATGGAGCTAAACCAACTATAGAGTCACAAAGGAGACTAAACCCTCCTATGATGGAAGTAGTAAAAGCTGAAATTCTAAAACTTCTTGATGATGGTATCATTTACCCAATTACAGATTCACATTGGGTAAGTCATGTACATGTTGTTCCAAAAAAAAGTGGAATAACTATTGTGGAAAACTCTGAAGGTGAGAAAGTTCCTACTAGAGTGCAAAACGGTTGAAAAGTCTGCATAAACTACAGAAAACTTAATGCATCGACTAGGAAAGACCATTTTCCCCTTCCTATCATGGATCAAATGTTAGAACGTCTATCTGGTCGTTCTCATTATTGTTTCCTTGATAGTTATTCTGGTTATTTTCAGATTGCTATTGCCCCAAAAGACCAAGGTAAGACTACTTTTACATGTCCATTCGGTAATTATGCTTATAGAAGAATGTCTTTTGGTCTATGCAATGCACCTGCTACCTTTCAAATATGCATGATGTCCTTATTTTCTGATTTTGTCACGAATATCATTGAAATTTTCATGGATGATTTCACTGTCTATGGAAATTCATTTGATTAATGTTTAGAAAATCTAAAACTTGTGCTTAAACGGTATGTTGAAACTAACCTTGTTCTCAATTATGAAAAGTGTCATTTTATGTTAGAACGAGGAATTGTTTTAGGGCACGTAGTTTCACCAAAAGAACTAGCTGTTGACAAAGCCAAGATTGATGTGATTAAATCTATTCCTTATCTTTCTACGGTAAGAGAGGTAAGATCTTTCTTAGGCCATGCTGGATTCTATAGAAGGTTTATTAAGAATTTCTCTAAAATTGTTCAACCTTTATGCAAACTATTTCAAAAAGAACATAAATTCAATTTTGATGAAAGTTGTAAACATGCATTTAAACTGTTAAAAGAGAAATTGATTTCATCACCTATCATTCAACCCACTAATTCGAATTTTCCTTTTGAAATAATGTGTGATGCTAGTGACAAAGCGGTTGGAGTTGTTCTAGGTTAGAAAATAGATAAAGTTCCTCATTTGATAAATTACTTGATGATGTCCAATGCAATTATACCACAACTGAGAAGGATTTAGATCTCATTTGTTGGGAACAAAAGTAATTGTTTATTCAGATCATGCAGCTCTAAAGTACCTGCTAAAGAAGAAAGAGTTTAAACCAAGATTACTGAGATTGATTCTCTTACTCCAAGAATTTGATCTTGAAATCCGAGATAAGAAGGGAGCAGAGAATCTTGTTGCTGATCATTTGAGTCACTCACTTATGAAGGGGAAGTATTTCCTATCTCTGATTTATTTCCTGATGAGCATCTTTATGCATTACATGGAATTATACCTTGGTATGCTGATATGGTTAATTATATTGTTACCAAAGTATTTCCAAATCATTTATCTAAGCCTCAAAAGGATAAAATTAGAAATGACTCAAAACACTACCTTGGGATAATGAAATTCGATCCATATTAAATTTTTGTCATACTTTTGAACGTGGAGGTCATTTTGGACCAAAACGAACTGCTAGAAAAATTCTGGAAAGTGGATTTTATTGGCCTACTCGTAACAAATATACATATTACTTTGTTAAATCTTGCAATGAATGTCAAAGAGTTGGTAATATATCCAAGAAAAATAAAATGCCTTTCTTAAATACTTTTGAATTATTTGATTTTCCTTTTTCACTTTTTAGCTTGCAGGCCAACCAAAAATTGTTGAATACGCGTTCTCGGATACTGAAAGATGGCGTATTTAAGTTAATTAAATACCCAACAGTGATTAAACGTGGCTTTAAATAGTTTGTTTAATTGTTGAAAGAATCACCAAACGATTTCTGCTAATTTCTTTTCAAAGAGTAAATTCCATCTGCAAGGTATTTCTTTCCTTTTTACAGTTTAGTTTGTCTTTCCATCCCTTATTTCTTTCTATCTCTTTGTTACATAATGGATGATTCATTAATGAAAATGAGAAGATATTATCCATTGCTCCCTATTAATTATTTGAGAAAAATCTATCTGATGAGATTGGAGCGTATGAAATTACTAGTATCCATTGGAATGCCTGAGGATATTAGGTGGATAATTGAAGCTAAGGTCCGAATTAGTAGTGAACATCCAGCTTTTCCCAAACGTCCACCTGGGTTGGGGAAGAGTAGTTATGCAAAGAAACAGAGAGGTAAAAGAATGAGAGTCTATTATAAATGTGCTAGACGGAACTGTAATGCCAGTTGTCGTTCACTTGGGTATTTATCCGATAATCGGGAAGACAAAATTGCTTTCATTAAGATTGGACTGAGTAAAGAGTCATTAGATGATATCAAACTAACTCTTGATTCGCATTCTAGTGGATAAGTTCAAATGGAAATTCTCAGGTTATGGAAACAATTCAAAATTGAAAAACTCCGGTATAGTCTTCGGTATCTGAATTTAAATGATCCCGTTTGTCAGTTTTTAAGAAAGCTGGATGAACATCATACCCCGACTCATAGAAGGTGCTTGAAACCGTTACTGGACGTAAAACCAGAGGAAGATGTGAGCCACAATCACAACTACTTGTTTTTATTTGTTTTTTCTTTGATTTGTTTTATTTGTTTGTTTTCTTTTTAGTGTGTAATAGAATCACTTTTGAAGTCGTTACTATGGAAGGTCCATCAATCAGAAGTCTAACAAACATTGCAGTGTTTGGAGGAACGACCGTGGGTATTACTGTTTCGCATCTAACTGCTGCTATCCAATTGGGAAAAGTACTAGCTGATCGAAAGATCGGTCTAGTATACGAAGGAGGAAATGCTGGATTAGTTGGAGAGGTTGCTCGAGCACACCAGTCATACCAAACACTTATTCAGATTGATACAAATTAGCCAAACAAAGTTCTCGCGGTAGGTGTAATTCCCACTCCTCTGAAACAAATATATGGCAAAACAATTGGACATGAGGTACAAACAAAATCATTTTATGAACGCATGACACTCATGTTGCATAGCTATGATGCTTTCATACTCATACCAGGAGGATATGAGGTATTAGAATGCTTGTTCAATTTCACATTCTGGTTTAATATGAATCTGCACACTAAACCAATTGGTCTTTTAAATGTTGATCACTACTTTAATGGTTTGTTAGCATTTCTTGACATTGCTCTTACACATAAGCTTCTATCTCCAGTAGCACGAAGAATAATTGTATCTACACCCACAACAAAGGAGCTATTTGATGAATTAGTAACTTTTGTATCAGGGACAGATCCAGAAGTACCTCCAATTAACTGGTCAATTTCCGGTAACAAGCGAAAAAGAGATTCAGTGGATTTAGAGTTATAGTTGTAAGTTTTTCTTTATAAATAAATGTGCGTTAATATCTTTTTATTAAAAGCTATGGAATAATGTTGTTTTTAAAACTGTGTGTTTTTACATTGAGGACAATGTAATTCTCAAGTGTGGGGGGATGCTTTGAGTAAAGAGTCAAGTGATTAATCTCATTTGATTCTTGATCCACACCTTTAAAAACATTGTTTTTAATAACTTGTTATTTTGTTTAATAAATCATGCATGTATTATAACTTTTTAAGATGTTAGGTAATTTTGTGTTAAATAAGATCTCGGTAGATTTGGGGATGACATAAGTCCTTCACTATCATGCAGGTCGACCGCAGTGAAGTGAGGTCGACCGTAGGTAATCTCATTTATTTGATTAGTGAAGGAATTTGATAAATCCTTGAGTAGGTAACTCAAGGTAGTGGATTAAGTTTTGTTGGATAAACCGAACCACTATAAATCATTGTATTCATTGCTCTAATTTCTGCATTTTACTTGAACACATTATTTCTCACACAACTAGCACACCAAGTGTTTGATATTTGTTGTCAAAGAGGTGTTTTATTGAATTAGGTTGAAAAATCGGATAAAAACCTAATTCACCCCCCCTCTTAGGTTTTTCAAATAGCATGTTTAAAATAAAAAAATTATTAAGGGTTTTATGTTTTTCACAGTTGATGAGCATGTCGTTGTGCTATCAAATTAAATTCCAAACTTTAACCAACTTATGTAGTTCGAGAAAGTAAGAGTCGAATCCACAGGAACTTGTAAATCTCAAAATAAGTAAATTGATAAAGATTTGGGGGGAAATATTCAATTTTTATCTAAAATAATAAAACTTTAAATAAAATAACTCACAAATCAATTAAGAATCAATGGATAGAAAAACGTTAGCAAGGACTTCGTATTTTGGTTTTATTTATTCGGGACTAATCATTGATAATAACCTATTTGAGTAATAACTTAGAATTTCGCGTAGCGTAGCAAATTCCAATTCCTATAAATTTAGGTTAATCCAGAGAAGCACGACAAATTAACTTCAACCTAATCAAACTAAATTACCGAATCGTTCGCATAAAATAGTCAATTAATTTATTCAGCTCGAGGACATCATCAACACAAATTACACAAAATTAATGGCCGATTAAAATCATGCAATTTGTTTCAAACAATTCCCTACCAATTAATCAAACACAAATTTAAATTAATCAATAGTTACACAGATTCAGTTACTGAGAATGGACGTGTAGATGAATAGGGACGCGTCCACTTCTTCAAGTGCACGTCCACTCCATTTTACCTACAAAACAACTTCTTAAGCCTCCTATCTTCCTCTAATGCCTTCTAAACATGTTCAAATACCTTCAAAATACCTGCAAACAAAGATAAAAGTGTAAAGAACCAATTTAAGAACATAAACACATAATTAGGTAGATTTTATCTCAATAAACAACACATTAGGCTCCTAAAAACCAATCTAATTATGGTTCAATCAAATTTCCCCACACTAAACCTTTGCTTGTCCTCAAGCAAAATAACAACACAAAGAAACAAAGTCAATATTTAAATGTCTCAAAAATAATTCAAATAATCTCAAGAACTTCAATTCATTTGCACCAAATTCTCTCTAATAATCCTCAAAGTCATCCATCAACTCTACTTTTAATACAAATTGTGCATGTGTGATAGATCATCACTATGGATTCATTGTAAATAGTTAATCATATTTAACATGACCAAAAACTTTGAAAACTAATCAAAATCCATTTGAGAGTTAAAAACCGTACACAAATAACAAGAACGAATTCAATCAAACCACAATCAACTCAAGCACATCATAGTCATATGATAAGTAATGTCCACACTACCATAGACTTGTAATCTCACACATCTCTCCACTAATGGAAAAAATAAAGTCGACTTGAGTCAAATTGGACTTGAGGCACGTAACATTAGGCTTCGGTGTTGGTTCACAAAGAAAGGTAAGGAAAACAATATAGTCAAGAGAATTACAACAAACTGATAGAGAATTTGAAACAATAATTCTTCAATTGACACTTTTCTCCTTATCACATTTAACCACATCAACCAACTCATAAACTTTGGACAATTTTAGAACTCTTTTTCTCTTTTTTTTTCTTCTTCTTTAAACTTTTCATAGCACTTCACTTTCTTTTTTCATCATATGTCTCTCTTTCTTTTGCACTTTTGCTCTCTTTTCTTCTTTTTTTAGAGAAGACAAACTTTTTTTTTCTTTAAAATTCCAAGATACGTTTCATCAACCCTCAACACAACTTTGTAAAACCTTTTAAACAGCTTTTTATCACAACCATAAACTTCACAAGTGTCAATCTAAAGATATTTCAAAGAAATCTCTTGACCATTATGATAATGGATTTATCCATCACAATATTAAAACTCAAAAATAGGATCGAGGGATATAATATAGAAAGGGTGGCTCAAGAAAGACTCAAATGTCCAAAGAAGGGCTTATGTCATCCCCAAGTCAACTAAATTCAAACATATTTCGCCTCAAGAGTGTGAGAAACCAAGTTCTAGAGTGTATAAATTGACCATGAATGTATCTAAGTCAAAAGTAAACTCAATCTCATTCAAACTTATCAAAAGTGATTTCAAAAATCAAGATTTATTTGAAAGAGAACAAGTCATGTTAGTTCAAATCAACTATCCACAAATCATCCATAAATGACAATTTTGAATTTTCACAAAAAATGCGTAGAGTGTCAAGATTCCTCATAATAAATAGAGAATTTAAATAATAAAACCAATTGATAATTATAAACCCTAACTTAAATAAATCATAAATCCTCAATTCATAATAAAATATCCTAAATAATTAAACAAAATATCTCAATTAAAATCTCAAATAAAAAATCATAATTAGAGTCAAAGAATAATTGAAATTGTTCAATGAAATAATTTATAAATCATAAATATAATTTCCATATTTGGCTATCCTCCTTCCGGTGCATCCTATGTCTTACCCTGAAACATTTAAGAAAAATGTGGGATAAGCACAAAGTACTCAATGAGAATAGTTATATGTCCAAGTTAAACATGTTATGCACATATAGATATATAAATTAGAGAAATTGAGGGCAAAAGCCTTAAAACATGAACCTTTCCCATTTAGGCATAGCCTCTGAAAAACCTAAGAGGGGGGGGGGGGTGAATTAGGTTTTAACTGATTTTTCTAACTTTAAATCAAACAGTGCTTTCTAAGACAACAAATAACAAACACTTGGTGCTCAAACAGTGTGTGAAATAATGTGTTCAAGAAATAGACAAAGGACACAATGATTTATAGTGGTTTGATTTATCCAACAAAACCTAATCCACTACCTTGAGCTATGTACTCAAGGATTTCACAAAACCTTTCACTAATTTAGTACAAGAGATTACAATAGAGGCTCACCCAATTCCCTTGGGGTTTTACAACAGAAACCTCTTATCCAAACAAGGTTCACCCAACTCTATGAGTTTTACAATATAACCTTGATTACACACCTATCTCTAATACAACAATTAATGAAATAGATACTCTTAATACAATCACAATTTTCTATGATTCAAGGCTCACTCTAACCCTTAGAGTTTTAAGCTCAATGCAACCTTGAACAAAACAAACAAGATATGAAAAAGATGAGTTTGATATAGATATCACCTTAATGTGAAGATATATCAATATAAAACATAAATACCTCTTTGAGTAATATTTTCCTCTAAATTGCTCAAGAACACCAATGATTTTAGTATCAACCCACTTTGATGAATTTCACAATGTGAATGTTATATATTGGTTTCAAGATGATCTCAAGATGTTCTATGAAGTGTAAGAATCGGATTTTTACTCAAAAAGTCGTAGTCATCATTTTTTTAAACAATAGCTGTTTGAATCTCATTCAGGAGAAGTGCGGTCGACCGCATATCAGAAAGGTCGTCCGCACCATCATCCGCAAGTGTTCCGGAGAACTCTGGACATACTGCGGACGATGAGCTAAGAAGTTCGGTCGACCGCAACATCATTCGCAAGTGTTCCAAAGAGCTTTGGACATTCAGCGGACGATAAGCTTAGAGGTCTGGTCGACCGCACCATCATCCGCAAGTGTTCCATAGAGCTCTGCACATTCAGCGGACGATAAGCTGAGATCTGTGGTCGACCACACTTCAGTTAGGTCGACCGCACATGCATTAAAACTATTCAAAACAAGATTCCAAGAAACTCCAAGAGTTTGTGGAATATGAATCCTAAAAGGCCAACACTAATACAATTAAGTCATTAGTTCTTATCAATGTTTGTCATTTAATCAAAATTAAGACATTAAAAGCTTTAGAGCTTTCAGCCTCTATAGTTTAGACCGTACTCCCCTTTGTCATTTGGACTGAAGTCCTCTTTCCCATTTGGACCAAAGTCCCCTTTCCCATAATAGCACATGAATAATCACATAAACATTTAAACATATATATCATATACAAACATAAATATTCAACATGGACATAAATTTTAAAAAGTAAGGTAAAGACATTCCTACCTCAACAATTGCAAATAAAAGTGAATACGTAGATAATTTTGTAATGCAGTCTAACCCTTACATTCCTTAGTTCCTATAATAGCAACAACTTCTCTTAGATTCTAAATAATTAATAAAAGAAATTGAGGTATTTTGGTAGGCTCTAGGAATTTTAGGGCTTAAATTTTACTTTTTAGACAGTTTCGGGCTTTTCTATAATTTATAGAAAATACTAATTTCGAAAATAGGTGATCTGAAAAAAATTTCTGGAAGGTTTTGGGATCAAAACGTAACTTCTGAGAACTTTGGGATTGGTCTAGAACTTAACTGAAAAATCATGGGGTCAATTCTGAAGTATCAAGAAACTTTCAGGCTATATTGAAAATTCTAGAAATTTGTTTGGATAAAATCTGAAAATTATAAATAATATAATTTGGGAGTTTCGGGTTCAAATTTGAAAATCATAAATTGAAGTTTTAACATTAAAGAACAAATTTTTCAAAGTTTCCAGCTTGGCCCCAAAAACTTTTCAAGTCACAAACCCTAACCCTAGCCCTAATCTTCTTATTCCCTTCTCTTCTCCCTTGTTAGCCGCCACACACTCACACACTAAACACAAAATTCTGCACACACCAAAAGAAGAAAAACAAAACAGCTACACATGCAAACACACACACAACAACAAAAATCTGCACACATATACACACACTCACACCCACAAGACACACACACATATACACACACTCACACCCACAAGACACACAGACACACTCATGCACACAAGGGCACTGTCCCCCTCCCTTCGACACCAAAAACCCACACAAGCACTCGCATGTAACAACTAAGAAGGAGAAAAAGAAAAAGAAGAAAGAAAGGAAAAAAAGTTGCAGATTATTGGTCTCATGGTAGAGGAAAAAGATAATCTTGGGTGCCTATGGTGAGAGGCGGCTGTGATGGTAGGAGAAAGACATAGTGTTTTTCTTTACCCACCTTGTAGAAATGTAAAAGGTTTGGTGAATAAAATTTTGGAGTAAATTTTGTTATTTATAAGGAGAGTTATCTCCTAATAGTTTGAGTTCTATTAAACTAAAACATTTGGGATTAGAATTTCTAATCCAAGTAGGCTTCTAGGAGTAAAATAATTCAAATTTTTTTTATTAGAAACCAGGTATTACATTTCTAATCCCAGGACGTTAGACTATTACTTTCCCATTCTAAGAAAATACCCAACTAGCGCTTGGCCATAACAATAACAATAGGAGATTAAATATATGTGCTTACTAATGGTTATAAATATACCCTATTAATTAAGGTGTACAACCTTACGAAAAAGGTTCACAGGATAACCTCTAGTAACACTAAACTCACAATCATGGTCAAAGTCAATTCAAACGTGACTGAGCTAATCAAATGCACAATAAAAGCACCCATAGGTGCCAAAAGCTTAACATTTTCTTTTAAAAGACTTCATTGGACCTTATTAAGAAGGTCACCTTTCTATCATGTCATTGGCTCAAAGTATTGCTAGAAAACAATTGCAATACTTAGATCTCTAGAATGATTATTTAGAAATAAGATTATAATGTAGTCGAAATGTATTAGACTTGGAGCGTCCGTAATGGTTTTGATTTAACACCAAGCTTAAGAGCATCTACAAAGGCTTTGACATCTTAAGGACCTCAAGCAAAACCTTTATCTTTATATGTACAACCAATATTATCCGGACCATTCAAAGTGGTTCCTACACTTCGTCACACGAGTCTTCATGTTGTTCAGCGGTCTTCTACTTATGCTAAATAAATAATTGACTCATCTTCAACTTTATCAACCTAATAATTTCAACTATTGTTGTCTACCACTCATTTAACTAAGGCAGATTCCAATAACTTCTATCTTTCTTTTGGCAATCGTTACGTAGACAATGATTCATGGAATAGTACCCTCCTCTTCATATACCACGAATTATTGGAAGTGGTTTAAAGATGTTGTTGTAACACTATGACACCGACCTTTTATAGTGTGAAGATTCATGATTCTGTTTATGAACCTTCGTTCACATATGATTGTTGTGAAAATGTGATGTCTTTTGCATTAAATTTACTTTGAAATGAAAAATAATTATAGTATTTTAGATATAATTTATTAGAAATATACAATTTCAATTACATTAATTATGTCTTTTTAATCAGTGTAAAAAATCAAATAAGCCTATCAAATTAATATGAATGTAGTTAATTTTATGTGAAGCAAATATTTTTTTCTTTCATAAAACTCTGTAGTAAGCATTTTCTGTGTTTCGCTATCAATGTAAAAATGTACTATCACATTAGCAAAGTTTACAATATCTTTTATTTTTCCAATGTACAATCTTGATGTCATGTTATACTAAAATATCAATGACAATATCAACAAATCTTACATTTCTTGACAACTCGTTTAATATGCTAACTCTATAAGTAGGGATAAGTGTGCATCACTTTTAATAAATTCACCAACTAATAAATGATACGTAAGGAGTGTATAATGTAATATTAACATTATGCATAAGAAATAATTTATAAATTTTATAATTTATTTATTTGACATTCATTTTATATGACTTAAAATTTTAATTATTAATTATCGCTTGATAAAGTTTATTTAATATTAACAATTTAGAGCATCTATGGCGCTTCATTATTAATATATATATATACATGTTTTGATGTCATATTATATTAACTTATCCAAAAAATTGTCAACAAATTATCTTCTTTACACGTGTTTATTATGTCAACTTAACAAGTGAGAAAATATCTTTCACTTTTAAATAAATTCACTAAATAAAAATAACACTTTAAAAAGTGTAATGAACTATTGAATCGTGCATCGAAGATACTCTCGGGTGGGCAACACTCTCTTGAGATAGTTGCTTTTTGATTTGTACTGTAATCCCTGTCACGCGTCGCTCCGTAACCTTTTAGCTGATCCGCTATGATATCAGACAACCTAATAGTAACAGAACTGATAATTGTAAATGTGCCTCACATGAGTACCTAAATAAAGTTTTCAGAAAATATCTCAAGTGTTTGGTAATAGGCATAAGTAGTCCTTTTTTCCTGATTGTGCTAAATATATATTTCACTCCAATAAGACGCTGACAACGCTTGCTTCAATTTTTACTACACATTTTTCTGGACTTCAAAATATAGTAAATCTATTCGACTAGAATCTATATGGATAGAGGGGGTATTTAGGAAATAAAAGTGATATAAATATCCTATTTTTCTCATTTAATATTTTCGCGATTCATAAATTACCTTCTACTAAAATTGGTCATCTCAATTCAAATTTGCAATTTAAATTTCAAACTATATTATCTTTCTTCATCTCTTAATGTGTTATATTTCTAACACGTTAATTAATATAATTTTCTCACGTCCTTCGCCTTTCTTAACCACTGATTAAATAATGTCACTTAGTCACGTTCAATTCTTCCTTAATTTGCATATTTGTTTTTTGTTAATTTTTGTCTCATTGTTCATTGAGGCTACGAAGGTAAAAGGAGCAATCTCTGAGGTTATTTGGATGAAAACTAAAGCCACAAAACTAAATGGTAACCAAAGGAGCTTGAAGGATCATAGAAATGGCGGCGAGGTTCATAAAATAGTGGGTCGCCATCTTAAGAAGCTTCAACTGGTGTCAAATTTAACCAGATTATATCCATGTCCATGACAAAAAGGAATCCAGAACAGAACGGACCACTCCATGAACCGGCCATAAAATAACTGAAGTGGTTTGTTGACCGGCTGGTCACAACCAGATGTGTTGTTGAAAAGTTGTGTCTTCCCGAATTTCCCCCTGTTTTCTGTATAACCTTTGGAAAATAAGGGATATTTTTGCGGGAGGCTAGGTCATGCATAATTCTTCAGATGGTTAGGCCTAAGGAACAATATTTGAACCCCTTTGAGGAAAGTATTAGTAGGTACATTAATAGAAAGTGAAGACTATTGAATTCGCACAATATATTAATTATTGCTTCAGTAATTTAACATGCCAACATGATGAAGAGTAGGTATCTTATGCTTTGTGAGGAAAGAGGCGCACTGGTAGACCCTTGGCGGGAATTGGAATTGGATCAACAATAGTTTTCTCATCAGGAATGATTTTCTCCCACCTGAATCTTTTGACCAGATTGTGCATGAAAACAAGAATTTCCAATCTTGCATATTCTTTTCCAGGGCACATTCGTGGTCCTCCACCAAAGGGCACAAATGTATAAGGAGCAGGCCCAGATCCCTCAAATCTTGATGGGTCAAATTTCTGCGGCTCTGGAAAATATTCAGGGTTTTTGTGGGTTGCAATTGCACTCCAGTATAGCTGCATCAATTGAGCAGAACATCATGAGAGCAAGATAACTGTGTTTTTTTTATGTTCTTTAAAAAAAAACAATTAATTCACTTAACAGGTATTGATTTTGTTTTCTCCGATAACTTTTGTATTGCCTCTAAATATAAGTATAAGTCGTTTTGCAACTTTTTAAATTTGTTTTATTGATTATTCCTATTAATACTCTTGTCTTTATATCAAAAAAAAAAAAATTCATAACTCTTGGTAAGAAAAAAAGTAATAATAGGAGAGAAATGAAATAACAGTTGGATAGAGTGTTCCAATAATTTCAAGAAAATAAAGAAGCAATAAATATGAGCATTTTAGGGAGAAAACAAATTTCTTGGTGTCATTTTTAATCCAATCATTTATAGTTTGGGATGGAGAGAGTATATTTCTAAATCTAATCAGTAAGACATTTAATACGAGGAGGATTTGCCAATCTTTTATTCAAAGTATTTTTCAAATCTATCTGAACCGATGCAAAATTCAATAGTCTTCACAGATAATTTTTTTTCCATTTTGTACGTAATATTTATTACCTTCCAGCCTTTAGGGATTGAGAATCCATTATACATGAAATCAGTGATAACTTCTCTAAAAGTGCCTTGGAGAGGTGGTGCAAGTCTAAGGACTTCACAAGCTACATTCCATGAGTACTTCATCTTCTGTATGTCTTCCCAGTTTAGTAGTTCACCAGGTGCCTTGGACTTGGCAATCTCCATTTGTTCTGTAAAAAATAAAAACATAATTATATTATGTTTATTTTAAAAATTAAAATTGGACACAAGATGCTATTCCTTGCGACAATATTTCAAGGCCGCCCAATCCCAAGAAAGAAAGACAATTATGCATGGGTAGTCCATTGTTTTCTAGTATTTCACATGTATTGTTTATTAATGACTGTTTTAGGTGGCCAAGGAAAGCTGTGGTATGTTATGTTTCTTGGTGAATATTATAGTTGGTCTTTTTTTTTTTTTGAAGGGCTACCAGAGTCGGTCTTAGTAGTGGAGGAGAAACTGACTGATGTGAAAGCGAAAAATCCGACCAATAAATGGTGAAACTGATGGGATTTTGAAGCGTTGTGACATTCAAATTAACGCATTCCTTTGGTCGAAATTCAAATTATGATCCTGCTAGATTTGATATTTTGTACTTATATGTAAGTATTGCCCAAAACCGACTATTAAATTGCTACTGTATGGCAAGTTGTTAACATCTTGATCACAATATAATCTAGGTTATGATCATGGAATATGAACGGAAAAATGACTAAAACTATAGGAGTTTAATTTATCATAAAATGGCCCTATTTGGTTATAAATTAGAAGGATGTCTTATAATAAAACTAAGAAAAAGAAAAAAGAATTTGAAGATAAACTATTTTTCACTACTTGAAGATTTACCAATTTAAAACATATCTTTAATTATTTTTTGAAGTTTATAAAAAATATTTTCTCAAGTCATTGAAGTACTAACTTGGTATAGGTTCTCCGTTGATGCATATTTTTTTAAATTATTGGAAAAAAATCATTTTTTTGGAAAAATATTATTTTAAAAATTAATAAAACATATTGTTATTTCTAACACTATATATGAATTAACCTTTTCAAACAGTATCAGTAGGAAACTTTTCTAAAAACATTATTTTTTAAATTTAAAAACTTTTTATTAAGTTAAAAAGTTGAAGCCAAGAAATCAAGAATAGAAAAAACTAAATATAATGACTTAAAATTTTTATGCATAAAGTGTTAAGGATCCACCTATACTATAAAAGTTTAAACTTTTAGAAAAGAGTTAAATTTAACTTTTTAATGCACCCCCTCACTTATAGCCTGAATACAAATTTTCAATACCAGACTTGATACGTTATATTTGGATAATAACACATAACTCTGGGTGGAAATATAATTTTTGAAATTATGACTACCTCAATAAGCCGAATTGCGAAAACGCATATTTGAACTCAAGACTTCTCGCTCGTTAGATTTTCACTGACTCTAAATTAAGCGAAAAGAGAAGTTGAATTTAACTCGGGCCAAATAGTTGAGGAGGTTATATGTTTCAAAGGGGAAGAAAAATGGAAAGTAAAAGAAGACAATACGTACCCTTGTAGACTCCCTCATACATATCTGGTAACTCAGCAAGATATTTGACAATGAAAGTGCATACAGAGCTTGCAGTGTCATGGCCTCCAATCAACAAACCAAGAATTTTATCTGCAATATCGAATTCAGTCATGAACTTCCCATTTTCATCACTAGTCAAAAGCATGTGAGACAAAATATCCTGTGTTGTTGATGCTTTTCGCTCAGTCAAATCAAGTTTTCTTTGTTTGATAATAGCCAAAAGCTCTTTCCGAATGAAATTTGATGCCTTTATGGCCCTGTTCAATGGGGTTCCTGGCAAGTCTATGGGGATAGAAACAATTCCAGAAGCCAAAAGATTGAAAGGATCGGCCAATATATCGATATGGTTAGGATCTTCAACGCTCACAAATAACCCGCATGCTAACCAAAAGGTAAAACGTTTTGTGAGAGGAAAAACTTCAACTTGTGATTTGTTTTCCCAGCCAGAGGCAAAATGTCTTTGAGCAATGTGGTCCATGATGCCAACATATCGTTGTAAAGCTTCCGGTTTAAGGAAATTTGGAAGCATTTTTCTCATCTTGATGGCTTCTTCTTTTGATGACGATTGTGTTGAGGATGGGAAAACTTTGTTCACTGAGTCAGGCCACCATGTCTGGACAAGCTTGTTCTCATTTGAGAACAAGAATTTGTTCCCATTTGCACCACAAAAAACAGCTGCCTTTTCACCTAAAAGGTGAGTCCTAAATACTTGGGATGAATATTTTGACATCCTATCAAATATGAATTTTTCAGGGTGACCCTTCCACCCTGAGGAGAGAAATTCTAGGCTTTCTCCGACCATCGGCCACCCAGTCTTGCCGGGTGGTAATTTTCGGGCAAACCCGGATTTTTTCTCAGGAAATAGGAGATGGAAAGAGATTGACACAAAGATTAGAAATATGCTAAGAAGTGAGATATAGAAGAACTCCATTTCTAAGTAGGTAAAGAATTGGATTATTTTAACTGGATTTTTCTTTGTCTAAGCCTGAAAAAATGGACTCAATTGAGGATATATTTATAGTCACACATGATGATTAAAAACCATGGGAGAGTTGCGTGTATAATTAGAATTTTTTGCAGTCCAATTCTGTTAGTAAGGCAAATAATGACCAAGAATGCAAGGATCCACTCCCCAAGTTTGGTAATTAATTGATAAACAAATAAGACAAGTTTCATAAATAATAAAATAAATAAATACTAAGCGATTTGGGATAAACGATAATAGACAATTTTTTCCCCCTTTAAGATGGACAATGGAAGAGGAAAAAAGCAGGTTTTGAAAATTCTGGTTTATGTCGACTAAAAGTAAAGAAAATTTAGTTTTACATTATTATAAATTTCTCAATTCTAACAAATATGTGTAATTTAATTTGTAAAATGGCTCTCATATGTAATTGTATTAATTATGATTTTGAATCATACTCTTGACAAATATCGAGTATTTCAAAAGGAAAATTAGAAAGTAAGAAAATATTTGTAATTACATGTGTAATTACACTATTGTATTAGTTATTGTAAGTTATTATAATCAAATACTTGCAGCAGGTTTTTTTTTCCAGAGGCAATTGATAGATTCATTAAAAAACGAAGCTGGAAGCCGGGGACACAAAAATAGAGGAAAGCACAAGACCAATGAACTCCGCACGAAAATATAACATAATAGAAACACATCTCACTAAACTAGTACACAAGAACCAACTTAGAAAAAAACAGAACAGAGCGGAGGAGGTATTGCTATCAATGATCTACTGGGGAACGCCAATTTATTTGCTCAAGACTATCAATAATGGTCACATATAGCACACTGAAAATAAAATTTAACAAATAATGTCAATGATTTTTGAAATAATAATAATAATTATAATAATAATAATGTCCTGGGCATAATTACAAAGTAAATTATAAATTTAAGGAAAAATAATACAAAATTTTCATATTAAGTTAATATCAAAATTTAAGACAAATTTTAAAATTAGAAAGTTATTATACTCCTTCCTTTTCAAAATAATAGTCTTTTAATTAGTGATTGAAAAGACACTCATATGGATCATTATTGGATACCTCAAAAGATAATGAAATTAAAGACTAAGTTAGTTTTCACGCTTCCAAAGAGTAAGTAATGGCAATTCAAAATAGGGACAATTTAAGAAAATAAAATTAATTAATCAACCCTTTATTTCCAAATAGGATGAATCTTTAAATAGGCCATTATTTTGGAATTGATCGAATTTTAAATGAAAAATATATATTTTTTTAAATATCTAAATATAAAATGTGAACCATTTATTTTATAGAGGAAAAATGTGAACATTTAGTTAATAAAAGAAAAGGAAAGGAAAAAGGAGAAAGGGACTGCCAATCTCACCAGATACATATATATCACATCCTTTTTACATCCATATCTACGAATTGCCGAAGTCAATGTTCTTTTAATTCCTTGAAAATGAAAAAAATAAAAAGAAAATAACTTCGTAATTAACTGCTCAAAAATGACTTCTTAGTTACGCAACATTGATTTTGGACAAATTAGATGTTATTCTGACAACTAATTTCGAAGTCATTTTCCTTTTTTTTGATTTTCGTTCAATTAATTGCGCATTGACTACGAACATAAATACATATTTTAATAATTAACTTCAATGATTGACTCTGCTTTTTTTAATTTTTTATGATAGACTTTATTATTTCAAAGGCAGAAATAAAACATCTACAAACTTCTGTACATTATATAACCTCTTTGTACCACATTCTGAGCAAAACTTCTAGGTCTCCCTTGAATACGGAGAACCACATTCATCACAAAACGTTGCAGGGCTGGTTGGCAATACATGCAGGCGCCCTCCAAAACATGACCTAAAGTTTGTAAGCAAACCATATGCTGGGGGATGGTTGAAGATTGTGGGGCATGTGAAAGTTCAGACAAGTGCGATGGAGGCCTGCACTGTTGGTTGTGAGAATAATGAGTTGCATTCTGGCTTTTGATTAATATATGATGTTGATGGCTTTGCTGTAGAGGATGAAACTATGCTTGTTTTGGAGTCTGTTGTAAATTTTCATTGACAGAACGGTAGCCCTGGGTGGGGACATTTGGAGAGGTATATCTGCTAGGGAACGTTGGTAAACCAGGAATATTGGAGATTAAATTGGAGGAAACGCGTCGGTAGTTGTTGTTAGGAATTAGGTTACTACTAATTCCGCCCAAGATCAGTGGGACATAATATAATAAATTTAACTTGGACTGAGAAAATAATGGACACAAAATAAGTTCAAAAGATAGACATCAACATTTAACGTGGTTTGGCAAATCACAAATTTGCTTACGTGCACAAGCTCACACCAAGTATTTCACTATATTTCAAAGAAAAGACGAATACAAAAATACAATGTATTTTTGTTTGCCTACACAAAGGCTTCACTCACTCTCAATCTCTACACAAGAATTTCTCCACACATTAGGCAAAGGTTTGACAAAATCTGGCCGCCTCTCGTACGGGCTCTCAAATTTAAATCTAACAATTTCTATGTAGATAGGGAAAGTAAGGATCGAATCCACTGAAATTTGTCAACTCTTAAATTAAAATCATTAACCAGAAACAGTTTTGGGGGTTTTGGTATTTTGAGAATAAGGTAATGACAACAATTAAACTAAATATTTTTTAGGTTTTGGATTTTGTAAACAGAATTAAAACGAAATTTGGAATACAAATGATATAAAAAGCGTTAGCAAGGAGCTAGTATCAAGTTCTATTTTTTATGGGATTAATCATAGATAAATACATTATTAAGTAGTTGGTTTTAGAATCTCGATCAGTTCAAATAGATTCCTATCCTTACAAAATAGATAAATCCCCATCAGCTCAAACAAATTAATCTCTAATTTAATTAAACACCACTACCAACTAGCATGTATAGCATGTTCAATCAAATTGCATTAAACAAATAATGCATCACCAACATTAAATTGTATATAACAATCAGCTTAATTATATACAATTTAAATTATATAATTCCGCTACTAATTTAATTAAACCAAGAGCTGCAACTCAATTGAACTAGTAGATGATACTTGAATCATTAATACAAGATTAATAATCCGAGCTATATAATCAAATTCATTAACTAGATTGTCAATCCAATTAATTCACATAATTATATTGGTTAAAACAAGAATTATATAAATATAATTAATATATATATATATATAAGTATATTAAATAAATACACATATATATATATATATATATCGAAAGAAAGATTGGATTTATATTAATTAAAGAAATTAGGCAGTTCAATCGGCCATTTAAATAAATTAAACTAAAAATATGGAGGCTCCTCCTTCCATAAAAAAAAGAATTTAAGACATAAAAATATATTAAACTAGTTAGGAGGCTCGGTCTTTCATAATAAAGAAAATAAAAGACATAAAAGTAAATTAAACTAATAGGTGGCTCGGCCATCCATTTGTGATATTTAAAGTGTATAAAGCAAAATAAATAAAGACTAGGTGGGTAAACCGACTATAAGTCCAGTTAAATAAATCCAAATAGAAATTAAGTACAAAGAAAATTATCTCATAATCTCATTTATTAATAACTTAACACATATCCTTGCTAACAAAATAAAATTACTCATAATATATATTTAATAAATATAAGATGAAATTTATATACATTAGAAGGAAAATTTGAAAGATAAACTCCCCGAAAATATTAAAATTATCCGGACATAATTTTTTTACTAAATATTACAAAACGTCTTCAAATATTATTCTAAAAAATCTGGAAAATATACTAAGATGAAGAAAATAATAAAATAAATAAATTGCAAAAGAAATGGAGAAGATTGGAGTTAAATTGGTGATTAAATCATAAAAATAAGCTTCCTATTTATAGCCACAAAAATGAGGGGCAAAATAGTCATTTTGCACCCCAAAATCTTGAAAATTTAGTTGGTGGCCTCATTTCCCAACTTCGTCACGTGTCGCATCCTCATTGGTCCAATTTACAGCTTCTAGAAGCACCACTTGTCACCTTCTGATTGCGCCACTTGTCATTTTCTTATTGCGCCATGTGTCATCTTCTTATTGCGCCACGTCATCGGATGACATGGATTTTTTTTTTTTATCTTCTCCAACATTTCTTCTTCTTCTTTTTATCTCCATAATGAATTAAAATTTACTGAAAAACTTATAAATAAAGAAATAGAAGGGAAACATGAAATATATCCATTAAATAACATAATTAAACGATTTTTAAACAAAATATGATCATTAAATAAAATAAAAATCAGTTAATTTATGAGTACATCAAATTCCCCCACACTATCCCTTTGCTTGCCCTCAAGCAAAATATAAACACAAAATATACAAGTATAAATAACTTAAACAAAATTAATAAGGTAATAAAGTGTTATATTAATTTCAATACAACTTTCACAATTAACCCCTTTTTATTTAAAACAAAAAATTGTGCTCGTGTGCTTGAATATCATTTACAAGTTTAACATTAATATTCAAACTTAACAAAATGTGACTGTGAAAAACATAAAACCCTTAATAATTTTTTTTTTAAACATGCTATCAATATAATGAAAGGATAATAACAAAGTCACTATGTAAATAAAAATACATTCTTAGTTTCTCAACACAACTTATAGACTTGTAAACTCACATACTCTCCACTAATGATGAAAAATTTTGATCGATCTGAGTCAAATTGGACTTTTAAGCTTGTAATGTTAAGCTTGGGATTTAGCTACAAAGAACTGATAGGAATATACAAAATATATCAAAAGTTTAAATTGAGAATGAATTTCCACCTCTTGATGAAAACCTTAGCCATGATATCTCTTAATTTCTTTTTTTTTTTTTTTACTTTTATTTTCTTTTTCTTTCTCTTCTTTTTGTTTTTGAATAGATCATAAAAATGAGCTTTTTACCTTTTGATTTTTGACAATATAACGTAATCCTTTATCAGCAATGTTCATAACTTTTTCAATACAAATTAACACATGTTAATTATATTCTCAATAAAGTATATGGATAGAAAAGTAATAAACGAGGCTATTTATCAAAGAAATTAAATGGTAATGGAACCATTCATATATGTTGACTCAAAATAGGATAGAGGGATAAGTATGGTTTGTTTAGAAAGACTCAAACTATCAAAGAATGCCTTATGTCATCCCCAAATCTACCAAGATCTGATTTAAATTTCATCTCAAGCATGTGAAAGAATAAGTTCTAGTGCGTAGAGAGTGACCATAAATGTACTAAAACACATAGTAAACTTACATTATCATCAAATCACAGTACTAATGTTTTTTTAACTCTGGGTTTCATAACATAAAGATTTAGCCACATTAGTTAAATAAGAATATTTTTGTCAAATTGTTAAGATATTCAATTGATTTACGAAAATTTATTTTTTACAGAAAGGGGTACAATTATAAAATGATTGAAAAATTTAACACAAAATTACCTAACATCTTAAAAAGTTAAACCAGAATGTTAAATTGAACAAGCATTCTAATACCTCATATCCTCCTGGTATGACTATGAAAGCATCATAGTTATGCAACATGAGTGTCATGCGTTAATAAAATGATTTTTTTGTACCTTATGTCCAATTGTTTTGCAATATATTTGTTTCAGAGGAGTGGGAATTACACCTATCGCGAGAACTTTGTTTGGCTGATTTGTTTCAATCTGAACAAGTGTTTGGTATAACTGGTGTGCTCGAGCAACTTCTCCAATTAATCCAACATTTCCTGCTCCGTATACTAGACTGATCTTTCGATGAGCTAGTACTCTTCCCAATTGGATAGCAGTAGTTAGATGCGAAATAGTAGTACCCACGGTCGTTCCTCCAAACACTGCAATATTTGTTAGATTTCTGATTGATGGACCTTCCATAGTAACAACTTCAAAAGTTATTCTATTACGCACTAAAAATAAAACAAACAACTAAATCAAATCAACAAAGAAACAAATAAAAACAAGTAGTTGTGAATGTGGCTCACATATTCCTCTGGTTTTACGTCCAGTAACGGTTTCGAACACCTTTTATGAGTCAGAGGTATGTTGCTCATCCAGCTTTCTTAAAAACTGGCAAACAGGATCATTTAAATTCAGATACGGAAGACTGTACCGAAGTAGTTTAATTTTGAATTATTTCCATAACCAGAGAATTTCCGTTTGAACGTATCCACTAGAATGCGAATCAAGAGTCAGTTTGATATCATCTAATGACTCTTTACTCAGTCTATTCTTAATGAAAGCAATTTTGTCTTCCCGATTATCGGATAAATACCCAAGTGAACGACAACTAACATCACAGTTCCATCTAACACATTTATAACAGACTCTCATTCTTTTATCTCTCCGTTTATTTGCATAACTACTCTTCTCCAACCCATGTGGACGTTTGGAAAAGCTGGATGTTCACTACTAATTCGGACCTTATCTTCAATTATCCACCTAATATGCTCAGACATTCCAATGGATACTAGTAATTTCATACGCTCCAATCTCATCAGATAGATTTTTCTCAAATAATTAATAGGGAACAATGGATAATATTTTCTCATTTTCATTCATGAATCATAAATTATGTAACAAAGATATATAAAAAAAATGGATGGAAAGACAAACTAAAATGTAAAAAGGAAAGAAATACCTTGCAGATGAAATTTACTCTTGAAAGAAAATTAACAGAAATTGTCTGGTAATTCTTTGAACAATTAAGCAAGTTATTTAAAGTCGTGTTTAATCACTGTTAGACATTTGATTAACTTAAATACGCCATCTTTCAGTATCCGAGAAGACGCGTATTCAACAATTTCTGCTAGGTCTGCAAGTTTAAAGGTCAAAAAGGAAAATCAAACAATTCAAAAGTATTTAAGAAAGCGATGGGTTGCCTCCCACACGGCGCCCTTGTTTAACGTTTTAGACTCGACGAGCACATATTTCAATTCCTTTCTGGTGGTGGGTCTTCAAAAGAAATGGAATTGATAATTTATCCGACAAATCCTTCATGAAAAGGTTTCAGGAGATGACCATTCACTTTAAAAAATTTGTTGGTTTGAAGACTTTTTACCTCCACTGACCCGTGATTAAAGATATTAATGATAACAAATTGGCCAATCCACCTTGACTTTAGCTTTCCTGGAAACAGTCTCAGACGAGAATTATAGAGTAGAACCTTATCACCAATATTGAAATGTTTCTTTGAAAGATTTTTGTCATGGTAATATTTCATCTTTTCTTTTGCAATCCATAAATTAACATAGGCATCATTTCTAATCTCTTCTAATTCTTGAATCTACAGTTTTCGATTAGATTGTGCATCATCAAGATTATGATGACATTGTTTAATGGCCCAAAATTCCTTATATTCTAATTCCAAAGGTAGATGATAGGATTTACCATAAACCAACCTAAATGGTGACATACCAGTAGGGGTTTTGAATGCAATTCTATATGCCCAAAGAGCATATTCCAATCTAAGGCTCCAGTTTTTCCTATTACGATTGACTATATTAGCTAGAATAGATTTAATTTCCTTGTTAGAGATTTCAGCAAGTCCATTTGTTTGTGGATGATAGGCAGTAGATGCGTACCTCTGTCACTGATGATGGCCTTTGGTATTCCAAATCTATAGAATATATTGTCCTTGATAAATGTCACAATTGCTTTAGAATCATTCGTTCGAGTGGCTTTAGCTTCAATCCATTTGGATACATAATCCACTGCAAGTAAGATGTAAGTATTTCCAAAAGATGAATAAAAAGGTCCCATGAAATCAATGCCCCATACATCAAAAAGTTCACAAACTAATATAGTCTTCAAAGGCATTTCATCTTTCTTGGATATATTACCAACTCTTTGACAATCATTGCAAGATTTAACAAAGAAATATGTATCTTTGTTAAGAGTAGGCCAGTAAAATCCACTTTCCAAAATTTTTCTAGCAGTTCGTTTTGGTCCAAAATGACCTCCACATTCAAAAGTATGACAAAAATTCAATATAGATTGAATTTCATTATTTGGAACACATCTGCGTATGACATTGTCTACGCAGCTTTTGAATAGGTAGGGATCATCCCAAATATAGTGTTTTGAGTCATTTCTAATTTTATCCTTTTGAGGCTTAGATAAATGATTTGGAAATACTTTGGTAACAATATAATTAACCATATTAAGATAACAAGGTATAATTCCATGCAATACATAAAGATGCTCATCAGGAAATAAATCAGAGATAGGAGATACTTCCCCTTCATATGTGAGTCGACTCAAATGATCAGCAACAAGATTCTCTGCTCCCTTCTTATATCGAATTTCAAGGTCAAATTCCTGGAGTAAGAGAATCCATCTCAATATTCTTGGTTTAGACTCTTGCTTCTTTCACAGGTACTTTAGAGTTGCATGATCTGAATAAACAACTACTTTTGTTCCCAACAAATAAGATCTAAATTTTTCTAGATAAAAAATAACAGAGTAGAGTTCCTTCTCAGTTGTGGTATAATTGCATTGGGCATCATCAAGTAATTTAGATGCATAATATATCATATGAGGAACTTTATCTATTTTCTGACCTAGAACAGCTCCAACCGCTTTGTCACTAGCATCACACATTATTTCAAAAGGAAACTTCCAATTAGGGGGTTGAATGATAGGTGATGAAATCAATTTCTCTTTTAACAGTTTAAATGCATGTTTACAACCTTCATCAAAATTGAATTTATGTTCTTTTTTGTAATAGCTTGCATAAAGGTTGAACAGTTTTAGAGAAATCCTTAATAAACCTTCTATAAAATCCAGCATGGCCAAAGAAGGATCTTACCTCTCTTACCGTAGAAGGATAAGGAATAGATTTAATCACATCAATCTTGTCTTTGTCAACAGCTAGTCCTTTTGGTGAAACTACGTGCCCTAAAATAATTCCTTGTTCTACCATAAAATGACATTTTTCATAATTGAGAACAATGTTAGTTTCAACATCGTTTAAGCACAAGTTCTAAATTTTCTAAACAGGAATCAAATGAATTTCCACAGACAGTAAAATCATCCATGAAAATTTCAATAATATTTGTGACAAAATCAAAAAATAAGGACATCATGCATCTTTGAAAGGTAGCAGATGCATTGCATAGACCAAAAGACATTCTTCTATAAGCATAAGTACCGAATGGGTATGTAAAAGTAGTCTAACCTTGGTCTTCTGGGCAATAGCAATATGAAAATAACTAAAATAACCATCAAGAAAACAATAATGAGAACGACCAGATAGACGTTCTAAGTTTCTGTAGTCTATGCAGAATCTCCAACTGTTTTGCACTCTAGTAGGAATTTTCTCATCTTCATAGTTTTCCACAATAGTTATTCCATTTTTCTATGGAACAACATCTATAGGACTTACCTAATGTGAATCTGTGATGGGATAGATGATAGCAGCATCAAGAAGTTTTAGAATTTCAACTTTTACTACTTCCATCATAGGGGATTTAGTCTCCTTTATGACTCTCTGGTTGGTTTAGCTCCATCTTCTAACAATATACGGTACATGCATGTTGATGGGCTAATACCTTTAATGTCGGCTAGAGTCCAGCCAATTGTAGTTTTGTTGTCCCTAATCACAGAAACTAACCTCTCTTCTTGGGAAAATGAGAGATTGTTAGCAATAATAACAGGTAAAGCGTTACCTTCACTCAAATATGCATATTTTACATGAGAAGGTAAGCTTTAAGCTCAAGTGATGGGGGACAAACAACAGATGATAAAATTTTATCATGTGAGCTAGGTAATGCAACTTAGAATTACAAACAGGACATGCAAATAACTTGAAAAACCTAAGAGGGGGGGGGGGGTGAATTATGTTTTTATCCGATTTTTTAACCTAATTCAATAAAACACCTCTTTGACAACAAATATCAAACACTTGGTGTGCTAGTTGTGTGAGAAATAATGTGTTCAAATAAAATGCAGCAATTAGAGCATTGAACACAATGATTTATAGTGGTTCGGTTTATCCAACAAAACTTAATCCACTACCTTGAGTTATCTACTCAAGGATTTATCAAATCCCTTCACTAATCAAATAAATGAGATTACAAAAGAAGCTCACCCAATTCACCTTAGGGTTTTACAAATAACCTCTCAAACCAATCAAGGCTCACTCAACCCTTGAGTTTTACAACACAACCTTGATTATACAATAATCTCACCACTCTACTTAGTGAATCCTAACAATACAATTCAATTCAAGGTTCACCCAAAGGTTTTACAAACAAACCTTGAATACAAAACAACCTACACAAGGCTCACCCTAACACTTAGGGTTTTATGCTACTTGCAACCTTGATACAATTACAATCAATAATAAAAGATAGAGATTTTGATAGATATCACCTTAATGTGAAGATATATCAATTTGAATCACAATCACCTCTTTGAGTAATGGTTTGTCAAGATTGCTCAAAATTCACCTTTGAATGTAAAAACCATTCTTTAATGATTTTAACAAGATTGATGTTTAGAAAGGGTTTTGGAATGTTTCTAAGATGTTATAGGATCAAGATATACAATGTTTTGCTCAAAAATCTTCTTAGAAAGAATTCCAAAGGTTTGGTATTTAAAGGTTTGTTTCCAACGGTCAAAGAAGAAGCTGTTGGAAACCCACTCAGGAAGTGCGGTCGATCGCAAATCATACTTGGTCGTCCGCACTATCATCCTCAAGCTCACTGGACAACTACCGGATGATGATTTTTCATCTTCCGGTCGACCGGACTTCACCTGCGGTCAACCTCATGGTCGTCCACAGGATGACAGATGAACAAAAATTGACAGCACATGCATCCACAAGATAAACTAACTTATGGACGATACTTGGACCACTTTAGGTCGACTGAAACATGTTCATTTGTGTATCAACAATACTCTAACACACAAATGATGATTTCAATCAACTATATAAGTTATGGTATCAATCCAACAAGAGTTTATCAACCATTTAAGTTTTGAAATCAAGATGCATGGTTTTCGAAATACCAAAACATATTTTAACATATTAAAAATTTTGAAATAACGTTTTAAGTTCATAGAGCAACCTTTAGAAACCATTACTCAATTAGAGGTAGAACTAGATATATCAAAATATATAACTCTAAAACTATACCTCTAGTTCCTATCTAATCCAATAAAAGCTTATCTTCAAATCTTGATAGTCTTGACTTGTATACTTCCTTGAAGACTTGAAATCTTGTTGTTCCATGGATTAGATCATGAATTCAAAAACTCTATCACTTGTACAAATAAGACATTAGTCCTCATCAATGTTTGCCATTAATCAAAATTAAGACATTAAAAGCTTTAGGGCTTTCATAACTCCTTAACAGCTTGTTTCAGTTCATTGTCACATTCCACATAAAAGTGTCAAAAACATTTTCATTTATACTCAAGTTCATAATGGATTGCATCATTTTAGTGTATCTCAAATCAAATATATCTTCAATAAGTGGATCTATAATATGTACAACAGAAACGGTGGAACATTCATCAGAAGGGTACTTCATGGCATCAAATATGTTAAAAGAAATTTTATCACCATCAAATTCCATTGATCAAGTACCTTCATTAACATCAATCTTAATTCTAGCAGTTTTCAGAAATGGTGCACCTAACAGAATATGTGACTGTGATGAACAAGTATTTGGCTATCCTCAGTTTCAAAAAGTAGAAATCTGCAGGGAATACTTAATCATTTACTTTTACTAGTACATCTTCTATTACTCATTCTGGACAGGCCACGAACCTATCAGCTAACTGAATAACAATTCTAGTAGGCTTCATTGGTCCCAAATTTAAAGAGTTATAGATGGTATAAGGCATAACATTAATAGAGGCTCTTAAATCTAACATAAAACCTGAGACTACCTTATCACCAATTGTACAAGGGATAGCGAACATATCTGAATCTTTTGCTTTGGAGAAAGTTTCTGTTAGAGAACAACACACACACATTCCCCCACATTGATTCTCTCGTTACCTTTAAGCTTCTTCTTGTTGGTACAAAGTTCTTTTAGAAATTTAGCATAACGAGGAATCTGTCATATTGCATCCAAAAGATGAATGCTGACTTCAACTTTCTTTAAGATCTCCAAAACATCTTTTTCTTCCTCATCTTTCTTGTTCTTAGTTAACCTATTAGGAAAAGGAGGACTTACCTTGGGAATAGAAGAATAAGATTCTCCTATTTGAGGAACTTTGTCGAAAGATGCTGGGCTTGAATAGGTGTTTTCTCCTTACCTTTATTTTCCTCTGGTGTCATGGATTCCTCCAACACTTTACCACTTGTCAATATTACGACACTAGCATTTTTCTTGGGATTGAGTAGTTGTGATAGAAGTTTATTGAAAAGTTGTGTTTTCAATTGACCTAACTCAAAAGTCATTTGTTCTACCTGATTCTCCAAATTGTGAATGCTGAACTTTGTATCCTTTTGGAAGGACATGGTATCTCTCTGAAAAGATATAGAACTTGAAGCTAGAGATTTCACCATATCTTCTAAAGACATATTCTGTTGTTGGTTCTGAGGAGGTTGAGGAGGATTTTGGTATTGATTAGGAACAAAACTTGATGGGTTCATTAGTGGTCTAGCCCTTGGTTACTCAATCTAAAGTTAGGATGGTCTCTCCACCCTTCATTGTATGTGTTGGAGAATGGATTGTGTCTTCTTTGAGATTGGTTCTAAAATTACCCTCTGAAATAGTGTAGGACAATAATCTGTAGGATGGTCATTGCCTAAACAAATTCCACATGCTTTTACTGGTGCATTGATTTTTTTCCAAACTAATTTACCAACTAAGTTGTAAGATGATCTAGTCTTTGCTCAATTTGTGTAGATGATGATGATGATCCATCTACTTTATTAACTTTCCTGACAGTATCATTCTTGGTGTTTAAAGATTGTGGATTAGCCGCCATGTTAGCTATTAATTCACATGCAGCTTGTGGGGTTTTATATGAAAGAGCACCACCACTAACGGCATCAATTGTCATCCTGTCATAAGAAATCAAACCATCATAAAATATTGAATTACTAATTGTTCAGGTATTTGATGATGAGGACAACTAGCACATAATCTTTAATCTTTCTCAATATTCATACAATGTTTCACTAGTTTGTTGCCTTAGCCACTTATATCCTTTCGGACTGTTGCAGTTCTAGATGCAGGATAATATTAGCTAGAAAAGCTCTTTGCATTCTAGTCCAATCTTAAATAGATCTCGAAGGAAAATCATATAACCAATATTTTGCAGTATTTGTAAGCAAAAAGAAAAAGAACGCATTTTAATAACTTCATCTCTTGTACCTTCTTGTTTCAAATTAGTGCAAATAACATGAAATTCCTTAATGTGTCTAAGTGGATCTTCTGCAGGTAATCCATTAAAAGTTGGCAAACATTGTATAACATCAGTATGCATTTTAAAATTAGCATCCACTTGTGGAAAACTAATGCATAAATGTTGTTCATCAAGAGTATGAGCAGTGAGTTCTTTAAGAGATCTTTGATTCAAAGCCATCTTAAAAAGATGAGTAGGAAGAATATCACCAGAAATAAGTTAGGTATCCGGTTGATTTTCTGCTTTGCCTTCTTCAAAATCCTTAGGTTCTCTCTGATCTCAACTGGTGTTTTACTCCATTGTTCTTCCCCGGTGATTTGACCACTTCTTAAGTGCGTACAACTATGAACTTGTTGTCTGCCTTCACCAAATGAATGAAATTTGTATCTGAATATCAAAGGATTGAAATCTGTAACAAAATAAAAAGATTAACAATTTTAATAGAAGAAATTAAAACAAATCTCCGGCAATAGCGCCAAAATTTGATGAATCCTGTCGTACGGCTCTCAAATTTAAACTAACAATTCTTATGTAAATAGGGAAGGTAGGGATCGAATCCACAGAGATTTATCAACTCTTAATTAAAATCATTAATCGGAAAAGGTTTTGGGGTTTTGGTATTTTGAGAACAAAAAAGTAACAATTTAAAATAAATATTTTTCGGGTTTTTGGTTTTGTGAATAGAATTAAAAGGGAATTTAGAATATAAATGATATAAAAAGGTGTTAGCAAGGAACTAGTATCAAGTTATATTTTATGGGATTAATCATAGATAAATGCATTATTAAGTAATTAGTTTTAGAATCCTAATTAGCTCAGACAGGTTCCTATCCTTACAAATTAGATTAATCCCGATCAACTCAGACAGATTAATATCTAATTTAATTAAACACCACTACCAACCATCGTGTATAGGATGATCAATCAAATTTCATTAAACAAATAAGGCATCACCAATATAAATTGTATATAACAATCAGCTTAATTATATACTATTTAAATTATATAATTCCGTCACTAATTTAATTAAGTCAAGTGTTGCAACTCAATTAAACTAATAGATGCTACTTAAATCATTAATACAAGATTAATAATCCTAACTATATAATCACATCATAACTAGATTGTCAATCCAATAATTCACACAATTATATTGGTAAAAAAAAAAGATTATATAAATACTCAATTATTAATATATATATATATATATATATATAAAGAAATATTGGATTTATATTAACTAAACAATAGACGGTTCAACTGACTATTTAAATAAATTAAACTAAAAGTATGAAGGCTCGGCCTTCCACAAAAGGAATTAAAGACATAAAAAGAAATTAATTAGTTAGGAGGATCAGCCTTCCATAATAAAGAAAATAAAAGCCATAAAAGTAAATTAAACTAATTAGGTGGTTCGGCTATCCATTTGCGATATTTAAAGTGAATAAAGAACAATAAATAAAGACTAGGTGGGTAACCAACCATAAGTCTATTTAAATAAATCCAAATAGAAATTAAGTATAAAAGAAATTATCTCATAATCTCATTTATTAATAACATAACACATATCATTGCTCACAAAAAAAATTACTCTCACAATACATATAAGATGGAATTTAAAATATTGGAAAGAAAATTTGAAAGATAAAGTCTCCGAAAATATTGAAATTATCCGGACATAATTTCTTTACTAAATATTACAAAAAGCCTTGAAATATTATTCTAAAAAATTATGAAAATATAAGATGAGACAATAATAAAAGAAAGAAATTGGAAAATAAATGTAGAAGATTGGAGCTAAATTGGTGTTGAAATTATAAAAAATAAGGTTGTTATTTATAGCCACAAAAATCTGGAGCAAAATGGTCATTTTGCACCCCAAAGTCTTAAAAATTTAGTTAGTGGCCTAATTTCTCCATTTTTGCACGTGTCGCATCCTTATTGATCCATATTGTTGCTGTGATGTAGAAGTGCCACTTGTCACCTTCTGATTGCGCCGTATGTGCTTTTGTGTCTTATCGTCACGTCATTGGATGACATGGATTTTTTTTTAAACTTCAACATTTCTCTTCTCTTTATCTCCATAATGAATTAAAATACTGCAAAACTTACAAACAAAAAAATAGAAGAGAAACGTGAAATATATCCACTAAATAACATAATAAACCGATTTTTAAACAAAATATAGTCATTAAATAATATAAAAATTAGTTAATTTATGAGTACATCATTCCTCCATGGAGATTATGGAAATTTATGTTTAAAAATTGAAGCATTGAAAAAATGAGTCCTACATGGGAGATTCAAAAAGTTGGAGAGAAGCAATGAGTATGCAAATTTGCTCGCCAAATATGGTTTCAATAGACCA